>JAPMOB010232966.1:0-25030 GCA_029875015.1 Lepomis gibbosus
CCATCTGCCTCGACCGGTTGGGGGTGAGGGGGAGAGAGAGAGAGAGCAAGAGAAAGAGAGAGAGAGAGCAGAGGGAGGCAGCCTATACAGTACACACATAGAGGTACAGACAGTAAAGGTAATGTTGCTGAGTGTTTGCAGTTCTATAAAAACATACGCTACTAAACATAAACGTGTCATTTTGTGTTTTATATAGTGTATATGTAATTTAAGACTGTTTACACAAATGAAAATGCTGTTGTTATTCTGGAGGGGTTTTTATTTGCACAACAGTAAAATGTCAGGAAATGTAAACATGGGTCATTTTATATATTTTATTTTTTTCAGCTGGATCATAGTTACATTCTGCGGAGCCCCAAAACTGCTTTAATTTCCCAGGTGTTCGTCAAGAGTCCTCCTCTTCTAGCAGCTACTGTGTTGCTACAATCCTTAGATGCCTTTGCTTTCCCTGAACTATATCATACATACTATACTATACTCTCAGTACTATACTACTATATACTATTCACTTTTTACGTGACCCAGCATATTCACAGCCAGACATAAGTATCAGCTGTGTTGATGTGCATGTATTCATTGTTATTCATAGAAGACAGTTTACTTAATTTGTGTGCTTCAATTTGATGAGTTGGCAATTATCAAGGGACCTCAGGCTTTACTGGATTATGAGGCTGTTCAGTTTAATCTCTTTTTAAAAAAGCTGTGACAGTTCTTATCTTAAATGGAAACTGTCAAGGCTACACCTCAACACACTGAGACTACTGAGAAAAAAAAGACATTTGGGTAACAGGCCTCGCAGAGCTCTTTGGCTTTACGTTTTACACTTCCCCATAAGCTCTTACTGGAATTCATGAAACTGAGTAGAATTATCTCCCAGAGTGGAAATTTGAAGAAGGAAATTTCCCACCAAGTTTGACATCAGAATACATTACAGTGTACAAGTACTTTCGTTCCAAAATGCCATGTGTCCATTTCAGGGAAAATGGCAGAAGAGTATATTGAAAACAAACTCAAACTGAATAAAAATAAACAGTACAAATATTTACAAATCTCTTGCAATGGGTCATCTGAACATCTGCCAGTACTGAACGTTGACTTGGCAGCGTTGAAAACCCTCTGAAACATCATGAGAAGCAATAACTAAAACCTGTCTGGTTAAAGGGTTCACTGGACAACATCGCTGTTATCTGTTATTTAATAAAAGGCAGGTAGTGTTGCAGCAGATTGATATATTGGCTCAAATTCTGTTTCTGACTTCTATTGATATTCCCGGTGAATCAAAGAGGTGTGTGTGTTGTTACACAACTCTACAACTGCCATCACTGGGTCACAGGCTGAGGTGGGTACTCATCCTGTCTGGCCGGCTACCTGTCTAGCTGAGTAATGACACTGCAATCCTAATCTATCTCCTCCAGAGTCTGTTGCTAATGGGAGCAGACACACTCACACACAAACATGAAGATGCACAAAAGCCTCAAGTAGCAGCGGCAGTATCCTATAATAACTAAGAGAACTAAGTTGACCTTTACTGAAAGCCTCCTCCTCACTCACCAATGGCTTGGAATTACAGTATAGACTACTGACTATGAGCCCATTACAAGAAGATGAAAGCAAAAAACAAAAAGAGACAGTAGGCGGAATTGTTATCATAGCAGCAGGGCAACCCCTCAACCACCACGAAACAACATTCAAACATAATGACTGGTATGGCAGCATCACTTCAACCACTAAAAAATGGTCATAAGAAGAAGTGAATTTACCTCAAGCTGATCTTGATCATAACAGTTCTCATTATTTTAGCAGGCATTATGTGATCAGGGCTCACCATTTTCTGAATCAAGCATCTCTGCCGTGTTCTTGTCTGTTTGGCTCTGTGGTTCAGCTGGAAGCCTACAATGCACAGAAAGAGATATTAATGTAAATGTAACGGTGTTTCAAAGTCTTAAACTTCAGGCCGATTTGGTCTTTGAATTAAATACAATTAAACAGAGACAACACCAACCAAAAAGAAAATGTAAGTGTACCCAAGTGCTGTCTTAGCCACAAAATAATAAATCAATGTCAAAATACATTAAAACTGCTTGTATTGCATGCATACATCTACACACACACTAGACTGTAAAATGCTTGACTTTTTAAAGCAGTACTACAATTCAGACCACATATTACATACTGATACTTTACGGTTTTAGTAAAAGACATAAATTCACTTTACTCTCAGCATGAAGATTAATTTTTTGGAAAGAGAAGTTTGATAAAGATCATTTTAACTCAAGGGCCACTTGCTATGTGTTTTTTGAGCATTTAGCTGTATTCATCTTTATCATCAGTGGATCATTGTCATGACAACTGTGCTTTGGTTGAAAGCTCTGGAAAAAGTTAGTAAATGGGCCTTAAGATTATTTTGTCAAACTACTGTTTCCAAAGTCAAAAAGAGGTAAGAGTATAGTCCAAACTATGATGCACAAATCACCTGCAGTATATTACTCACAAATTCTATGTCATGCAATTGGGTTAACTCACGTGTTGTCCTGAGAGTCGTTGTCGAGGGAATCGTTGTTTTGGGAGTCGATGTGTTTGATGGGGCTGTTCTGGTTGGAGTTGTTGGAGTCGGGTAACCTGGGCTCACTCTCTGGTGTTGCAGGAGCGGCAGGAGCGGCAGGAGCATCAGGAGCGGCAGGAGCGGCTGCTTCTTGGTTGCTGCTGTTGTGGAAACCAGCTTTGCAGAAGGCCATGGGGTTATCGCTGTAGCCTCGGATGAAGAAGGGGTTGGTGGGAGAGCATGCTGGGTAGTGGCCAGGGCGCACAGGCTTGGCTGCAATAAACAGCAGCAGTAAAACAGATATAGATCTATTGATTGATCCATTCATCCAGAAAAGACAAAAACATTCCATTTATTTTCCCCTCGAGGGCCAGTGCTGCGCTGTCATCTGTAGCACAAACTAATACATTTTTTATGAGGCTGGATTACTGAGAATATATTAAACTGAAATTAAAGAGTTTTCTTTGTCTGCTACAGCATACATAACTAATTTATTAATATCTGCTCTGTAAATCACTTGTCTTGTGTTCCCCTTTTAGAAAAAAAATCATTCTGAGAAATCATCACAGAAATTACCGTATTTCGATACAGCCTACATCAAATCTTGCATGAAGCCATAACATCAGCGTGCCATCATAGGCATAGCAGACATTCACAATGAGCTAGACAGCAGCTCACAACACATAAACTCCACACTGAACAACAAGCTATATTAGTTTTCCTGCTAAAGTCTTTAACCTTTAAACCATAAATTGTTGAATGAGCAACCAAACCAACATTAATCTGAGAAAGTGCCATGCTAAGGTCAGTATGCAGGCTAGATAGCTAATTAGCTGCACATTAAACAGCATTTAAACCTGCAAATATCACTTTGGCCTGGTTAGATGCTGATGTGGTCTTTAGTCTTCAATATCACAAACAAGCTGCTGTCTGTGTTTTTTCTGCTGCACGCTTGTTTGTTAACTTTGCTTCTCAATCACTACTGTGTAACCCCGGCATTCTTTCAATCAAACTACAACACCAGCCGAGAGGAAAAAGAGCATTTCTTATATTTCCCAAAAGATCTTTATTCTTCCTCTTAATAAAAAAGCTATTAAAAATACATTTAAAAAACATGTTGACAAGTTTTCACTACATAATGGGATGACAAAATTTGGTTTCAGTTGGACTTCAATATTCGTTACAATATCACAGTTGTTCTCTGTTGGTTTGGTTTAATCCTCAAATGAAAATAATTATTCTAAAAATACTCTCAAATCAATAGCTATTTTTTTTCACAGCAACAATGCATCTCTCATTTCTTTTACACAAAATTCAAATGCCTGAGTGAAACTACCTTTTCATCATTTGACACAGCGATTAAAGTACGTCTTGGTGATCAAAATGAATTACACTGCTTTTCTAATAAATTGTATTTCTCTCAGAGGAGCACGCTCATTGTGCATATCCTTGCATGCAAAATTTTGCAGCCACACCACCAGAACTATTCTAGTTTCATACGTTTTAGCATTTTAGTATGACAAAGTTTAGTTAGTTTGAACAGTTATATAAAATATAAAATATCAATGGGTTGCACAGTGACATATTGTTCCTGAATATGGAACAAGATTGGTGCTGAAAAGTCGTCCTACAGCCTTCTCATGCATGAGGGAACATGCTGGAAGGAGAGAAATGACATGATGGAGCATGAGGGAAGCAAATCACACAGCGAAGACAGGAAAGGGATGGTTGCACCATGCGAGAAGATTTTGGTCATGGTGTACTACAAATACCTGATTAGAAACAGATGAAATTGGGGTTGTAACTAACCATTGCTTTCATTGTCATCAATTAATTGATTAGCTGTTTGGTCTATAAAATGTCAGAAAATTGTGAAAAATGTCTATCAGTGTTGATGACCTCCTCAGATGTCTTGTTTCATCCACAACCCAAATATATTCTGTCAGTTTCAATAGAGGAGATAAGAATACAGAAAACATCACATTTAAGAAGCTGTAATCAGAGAATTTAGACTTTTCCATTTTTTCACCTAATCAATTATCAAAATAGCTGGCGATTCATTATTTAATAGCTGACAAGTACTCGTTTAATCGTTGCAGCTCTAAAAGAAATGGTGTAACCAGACAGACAGTTGTTACATTGTTTCTACAATAATTCCTATAGCAATTTTCATAATATACTTGCTATAAGAATCACACAGAAGAAATAGGCTTTATTAAAACTGAGCATGTGTGGCACAACACTGGGATACTGCATGTTAATACACACATAGCATGATTGGCTGCCTACCTACAGACTATGTTATCATCATTTCATCATTTCTTTATGCGATTACATATCTTTTACTGAAATGACACATGCAGCCGTGTAATGTAGTGTGTAGATAACTGCTGATCTAGTGGGGTGTATGTGTTACCTATCTGCGCAGCGTGGGGCCGGCGGAAGGGATTGCGAGCCCTCATCACATCTTTGATGCGCTCCACCTCCTGCTGGTAGCGGTGGCGGTCCTTCATGGCTCCTTCCTTTGCCTCCTTCAGCGCACCCTCCAGCGCCTTAACTCGCTCAGCTGTAGACCGAAGACGTTTCTCCAGTTTTGGAAGTTCACAGCGAAGATCTGCATTGTCACGTACCAGCTGTCGCACACACACACACACACACAAGAACACATCAATCGACAATGTAACTCTCATATAAAACAAGATATTGACGAGATGCAAAATTTAAAGAAAACGCTAGTAATATTGTTGGTAATATTTGATCTAAAAGTGTTTTTTTCTTTCAGGGTTTACCATTTTCTGAATGCAACTTATAAAGAACTTGTGTCCCTTTAACAATGCTGTGTACCATTTTGAGACGTGGGTGTGATGTTTTGCTTTTGTGTTTGTGTGTCTTGAAAAGCAAGAATAAGAATATGAGTGTGATTTTTCTTTCTGTCTAATTTCATTTCTTCGACCACTTCCATTTTGAAAAACACTCGCTGGTTTACAGTGTGCAGGTTTTACTTTCTTGTGCCAAGAAGAGTACAACAATGGGTATAGTTGACAACAATGGCAGTAGCAAAGTGGGCATGTGGTGGAAAATTCTTTAGATATGAAGAAATGTACGAGTTATACGTTGTCATGGTTAAGGAACCCGAGTGGCCCTCAGGGACCTTTACACTTGGCGTAGTTTGTGTAAGGATTTTCAAGCATTCTGTCAGATAAGCTGAAGACCTTGGAGATGTTACATCTTCTTATAAGCATGGATGAGAACTGGCCTAAGCCATAAGTCACAGACACTGTGTCTACCCCTCCCTTATGGCGTGATTTTTTCAAGGCCTCCCATTTAAAGCTGAGACAAGTGTAGGATGTGAAGGATTTTGTTAAGACTATACTCACGCATAGTCGCTCTAAAACCTTCTCTCATATCAGATTTGAAATAAACATATATTCCAAGAAGGACTGAAGCCGACCGAGTTATTTTTCATTGTTCACCAAACTGAGGCTGTACCTGGCAGTACAAGTTTCCTTCAACAGACCACATAACCCCCTTCGTTTGAAGTGGAAGATTTCTTTCAGTTAGAGGCTAACAGGTGCAGCGGGGTGGAACAGAAGTGTCAAGCGTGACCTGATGGAAAAATTGTCTGAGGAAAAGACAGCTACTGTCTCTTTCGTTGAGGAAACATGCTTAACTGTTGTATTGCTATTGTAGAGTCAGCTGATACTATTTACCTATATATCTACACCAGTAAGAAAAGTGGTGACAAATCAAAGGAAAACCCTCACTTAAATAGTGGAGAAACATAAACACAGATGCTCCTGTGCACCAGGGCTCACTGAAGGGTTTGGTAAGTATGAAAACGATGTGAATAAAATGCTACAGCCTACCAGAACCCAGTTTCACTTCTATGGAGGACTTTGGACCAACGTGTAAAACAATGCTCTCCACCACCATCTCCATAAGACAGGATGATAAAATATAAACTTTCATCTTCATATCTATTTAGTGATTTCTGTTACTGAAGCTGTTCTGGAGGCTCGTGGTGGCCTGAATCCATACTAAGACAATTCATGTAGTTTTTTCTTTTAATTTGTCACCCATCTGTACCTCAGTCAGTCAACAAGAAGGACTCAATTTCAGTGCTGCATCATTTGCTAGTAAAACATTTTTGATTAGTAACCATATTACAAAAAAATATATATACTCAATTTAACAAAGTGATTCTCTTCTTTGAATGCATGTTTCTTCACTTAGGTTTTGACCAACAAAACACCTCTTACAAAGTTTGAGTTCTTTTAATGACCACATAATAATCTGACCTTCACAAAGAAGTAAAAAGTAAGCTTTAGGTACAATTTGTCTTTAAAAATGTGACAAAATACAATCCTGTCACATTATGTAAAACACAGTGTGGTTGCCACATGGTCTTGTCTTGGTTATCCTCATGAAGCAAAACCAATATGAAGATTTATTGATTTTAAATTGCTGCACACAGCATGTTTCTTCTGAGTAGGAAAGGTAAACATGAAAATCCAATGACTGAGCACGTTAAACACTGCGAGTCTGCTGCTACGTGATCGTGCAAACTAATTCATACCCTGCTGAGATACTGAGTGCAAGGCCTGAGGGTTTAGCAAACAGGCTACGTTATCTTTTCCATATACTGTCCACTGTCAGGAATTCAGTAGAACCACAGGAGGTTTGGCGATACTAGATTATTGTTTCGTGATGAATCAGAATTTTTTTAAAGAAAAAAACTAAAAATGGAGGTGGGATTCCCATTGTGATGTTATAAGAGGAATCATGGCAGTTGTATATATGTGCAGATAGATGGTCAGACAGGAAGACATTATTATATATATGTGGGCAGAGGAACTCATACATAGCACCCCAGTGCACTGTCCACTGCCTGTCTTAGGGAGCCTTATCCCTATACACTGGCTTTGCAATTTATGACCATGACTTTCATCTTCCATTCCCACAGTATCAGCAGGTGGTGGATGGGATGCAGTTTCCCAGCAGCCACTTTAGGATTGGTTTTCTGCCTGACAAACTGCTGCAGTGCAGCTCTCACCAGTCTGCCAGAGCATGTGCCAGTCTGCAGAACATTTTGGCACATCAACATTTAGTCCGCTGTAGTCCAGAATATTACAGAAAGATTTCAACTGTGTGTGTTTATGTCTAATCTTTTTGAGCACAAAGTTGCTTTTGAGAGTTTGTGTGGGTTCAGCTAGTGAGAGGGGAAAGGCTGAGAGTGTTTACGTGCACCTGCATGATAAATTCATTTATGTTTCTAAAAAATCGGAGTAACTGTTTTATGCTGCTTTTCTCTAGAGGCAGCGTGGCACCTTCTGCTGCTCTGTTTTCAAGGAGACTTTAATGTGAAGTTGCAGTAGTGAGATGATTGATGGTGCTAGCGTTACTTTTGCCCATAGGAGAGAAGTGACAAACGGCACACACTGCTCTGTATTTTAATTTGGCTCGCTCTTTTTGTCCTTCTCTCATGATCTATCCTGCTAAGGCATTTCTGACTTATTGCTGTACAACGGCACGGTGAGAACTAGGCTTCCAGACCAAAGGAAAAAGCAGATGATTTGTTCTCATTTTTAACAAAATGGTGGACAGGTGAAATGTTATTTTCTGTCTCCTTTGCTATGATTTATAGTTTTATTTTACCTGTTTGTGAACTTTCGTAAGCTGGTCCAGGTTGTTTTCAAGAAAGGAAATCTTCTGTTTCTGGGTGATATATCCCCCACTATCATCAGGCTCCATCCCTGCACTCTGTCGACAGAAACAGTAGAAATCTTTTATTGTTGTGTAAAAAAAGAAAAAAAAGAAAACACTTCAATGGCAAATACTAGTAAAATAACATTTTAAAGAAGTAATTTGCACACAGTCTAGGTAAAGCCACATGTACTATAGCTATGGTTATGTGTGGGATTAAAGCTTTTAAATGTCTTTTGTAGTTAAGTTGTGTCTGTCTTACTTTTCTAACTCGAGTCGTGAGGTCTTGAACAAAAAGCTTGCGGAGGTTGTGCAGGGTGTGGAGCTCACGAGCCTTCAGCATTAAGGGAGAGGCAGAGAGAGGAAATAGTGCAGTTAAAGCTGTTAGGGAGTATTTAGTGGATCAGTGGCCACTGAGGGAGCCAAGTGAATCGTGACAGTAAATAATGACTTACAACAGTCTCTTCCAGCCCTTTGAGGTCCTGCTTTGACTGCTCATGTCGCTCATGGAGAAATCTATAGACAGTCAGGTAGATAGAAAATGAAAAATGAAATTTGCATTACCCCAATGCGTACCCAATCCTTGCCAGAATGCTTCATGAATAAAGAACAAACACAGCATGGACCGGCTGCCCCACTCATGGGCTGTTACCCATCTGCCTTCTGATGCAATACGCTGCAAAGGTCAGTGCAGAAAGAGGCCTATTAGCAACCAGCTGCTACCTTATCCCAAAAATCCATAATGGAGATGCAAATAGTAGTTACACAGAAAGAAAGAAGCAAAGAGACAAAAAGGCAAAGAGAGGGTTAAAATGGTTAGCCTCCATATAATCTGTTTTAGCCACAAACTGCATGACTGTAATACTCCACAGAGAGAGACACATCCTGTAAATAGAATGACGGTCAGAACTGCACGGTGAGAGGAAAAGTAAATAGACAAAAGGAAGACAAATGACAGCGAGAAATGGAAGACGTGAATCAAAAGAGGCAGCCCGCCCCCAGGCCTCCATATGGTGAAGTGTTTGAAAGCTGGCCAGGACAGTAAAGCAGAGACTCACGTCAGTTCCTCCAGCTGCCGACTCTTGTGATGCTCTTGGCTCCTGAGACGTTCAAAGTCACAGTGCAGATGCTCCAACTCCAGCTGCTGCTTCTGGTTACAGCTGGAAAGGTGGACAATGGCTTACTCAGGGAATCGATGGACAGGCAAGGCAAGTTTATTTAGCACATTTCAACAACAAGGCAATTCAAAGTGCTTCACATTAAACATAAAGGCAACACAGGGAGAAATAGAAAATAAAAACAGGATTTTAAAAAACAGGGTAAAACAGGACAGTTAAAGTTACAGTGCAGAGTAAAATCAGGGTTAAAAGAGTTAAATAGAAAATAAAAACAGGCTGAGGGGTTGGGCAAATAATTGAGTTACAATTATTGTACTCGGTAATCTGTACTTGGGTCCACAGCAATATTTGGGTCCACTGGGTTCGGTTATGTCTGAGGCTACATGCTGCAAACCCAACTTATCAGCTGAAAATCCCAAAAACCCTGCAGGTTAAAATTAATTAAATGGAAATAGATACTTTGTTTCACTGTCCTTAAGACTAAGGATTTAGTGTTGTTGGTCCTCCTCTACGCACAAAGTGTCCCATAAAGGTACAGATGTTGGTTTTTTTTAAGTAGGGCACTTGGCTAAAAGGTGCACACTTGTACATGCCACCGTGATTCAAGGATCTGAAGGGCCACTCTACTCCCATTTCAGTTGTCAGATGCTTTCTACCTCACCAACGTCCACTGATCCATCAATGCATCAATCCATCCATCTATTTTCATGGTTCTTATCCAAATTAGGCTATGCCAGCAGGACAAGCAGACAAGCCCCAAATGTCAGAATTTCTCTGCAGCTGCTCATGTAGTGCTTGCAGACACTCCCCGGCCAGCTGGGAGATGTACTTTAGTCCCTCAAGAGAGTCTTTCCTGCAGTCTCCTCCCAGATGGTTACGCCTGGTACAGAACATCTTCAAAGCGGGGCACCTGAAGGGACATCGTTTCATGGAGCCCAAACGCGCCCAGTGGCTCCCCACATTATAGTTTAGCAGCAGCTTTACTCTAAAGTCCTCCCGCGCTGCAGTTTCCTCACCATGTCAACCACCCACATATCAATTTCACCCCCTCTTGCAGCTAGAACAGGGCTTAGACTTTCTGATAACTCTACTATTGAGACCATGTATGCCCAATTTTAGCATTTCCACACTGCTTATAAGAATACAATTGAATTTCAGATTTGAGCCCACAGACAGCTCACAGAGTGGGTAAGCAGTCTGCTTACAGAACCAAGTATGACCTGCATGTAAAGTGTCACACAGTCCCGTCTCAAAGATAGAAGTAAGTATGACTTGTGCATGATTTTTATAATGTTTTATAAAATACTCCAGTACTTCTTTTTTTATTCTCCTGTACAAATGAAGAATTTCTAAAGTGGACTTAATTTTGAAAGCTTGATTTGATATATCTGAGAAAGGCAAAGAATTACAATGGAGCACTGACTCAGTTAAGTCGTCGATGATCTTCTGCTTCTCATTGATCTCGTCTCGCAGGCGGCCAAGCTGTTTGCTGTGCGCCTCACGGTGTGACTCCATCTGCTGCTCCAGAGCCCTCTGAGGTATAGGCAACAAGAGGGGGTGAGAGACATACATATATAATGAGAGAGAGAGGAGAGAGATAGTACCAAGAGGTGGGAACAAAATGATTAAATAACAAGAGGATAGAATTACACACACCAGTGCACATGTGGACATAGAGGGCCACATGGGTATGGACACACACACACACACACACACTGATATGCAAAAACATGTGCACAAATACAGGCAGATAATCAAAAACAACAAATACTTCCAGCTGTACACGAGTGTTTAGCAGCTGAAAATGGCATGGATCACATTGTTTACTTTAAGGCTGAATTACCACACTGGGCAGAGAGTTTCTTGTGCTTGCATGGTGCATTTTCCTTGATGTGTTTCATCAAATTACTACCCAGTAACTGACAGAAAACCTGAGGCCTGGTAGTTTGATTCTGGGCAACATATAATGAAGCTGCAGTCTTTAGTGTGCTGTGTGCACTGTATGCAATGGGAATTTGGAGGTAACAGAGACCCATTAGCAAATCAGTTCAGTCAATGCTGAAAAAAGTAATTTATCTAAGAAAAAAGCCAAATATTTGCTGTTTCCAGCATCTCAAATGTGAAGATTTGCTGCTTTTCTCTATTTAGTCTCTGTTGTGAACTGTGTGCTTTCTTGTCAATTGTTAGATGAGATTATATGACATCACCCTTGTGGCTGTACGATAAATATGTAAGTAGAGCCACCAGCTAGTTAGTTTAGCTTAGCACAAGACTGGAAGCAGGTAGAAAAGAGTTAGCATGGCTCCATAATCTCCCTACCAGCACCTCTAAACTCACTAATCCACACTTTAAATCTTGCTTGTTTAATCCACAGAAAAATTGTAGCAGAAAATTTACAAATTTCTATTATTATATGTTATGTTTTGTTGGAACCAGTTGTTAGACAACCAGCTGAGACTGCAGGAAGTTTCTTCACCCAACTAACACATAGGCACATAACCCTCCCAGTAAAACAGCAAGCTGTCATGTTCACGCTATGATTTTGTTACCCTTGGATAGAGCCAGGGCAGCTGTTTCAGTCTTTATGCCAAGCTAAGATAAACTGGCTGCTGACTTCAGCTTCATATTTATTGTATAGACATGAGAGTGGCATGGATCTTCTCATCTAACTACCAGGAAGAAAGCAAATAAGCGTATTTCGGTTTCCTTTAATGCATTAATCGATAAAAAACGTTGACAGGTCACTGTTAGTTCTAGCACTAGTTTATGACACATGAATTTTGTCGCAACACACATACACACACAAACACATTACACACAGGCAACACAGGCAGTAAGCTGAGTGCTAAGGCAATGTGATGTTACCTTAATATCACTGGCATCCTGGACAGACGTGTGATTCTGCCCCCTGGTCACCTGTGACATGCTCTCTAAAACATATAAATAAAACATAAATATTGGAGAAAATACAGAAATAGCCTGACTGTGACAGAAACCAAAACAGTGAGAGAGTGAAATGACGAGAGAAGTGTCAGATTAAAGACTGATGTAGATGAAAGAGGTGACAGTGACCTGACTTTGACAGCACAGCAGTAACACCACTTGATGTTGACAGTGAGGTCAGCGTGATCTGAGTTATGCCTTGGGTTTAATAATATCTATTATTGAAAATGACAGCCATTGTGTCACACTGATCTGATCTGTTGTTAATACGCTGCTGTTCCTGGCGTCTGATGATGAAATTACCGAGCTGTCTACCTCGCACCAGGCTGTGTGACCAACATGACCTGCAGCACTTTGTATTTTCCTACTTCTGTAATAACGCGAGGGCCGCCTGGCACGGGTGTGGAGTAAGGCAAAAAATTGATTTACTTGCCCTTAAATCCAACGGTTATTTAATGCAGTTCTGTGGGACTCCCCTGGAAGAATGACTTACATTGCTTTTGGCCTGATTTGTGAATTGTGTCAGTGTCCTGGGAGTATCCGCAGTTAGCCAGACCTCACACAAATTTCAACTGTCCCATTAATCTATTCGTGCTGGTGCTGTGAAATGTTTGAGAGCCTAAGCTGTTCATCAGTGTTTACCCTTGTTTTTCTTTTTCTTGACAGGTTAGAAAGGCCTCTGGCAGAGACTAATACTCTCCATTGAAGCCAATAAAATTGTTTTAAGCAGGGAGGCATTTCCTTTCAGTTCTACTTCAGTGCAGCTGAAATGCAGAGACTGACTTGTTGTCTTTTTTATGCTTTACTTTGTCCAGACATGAATGAGTTTGACTGTGTGAGAACATTAAACTTCTCAAGCAATTTAAGAAGAGTACTGAGGAAATTATTTATTATATCAATCCCTTTAGCACAACGTCATCTCAAAAAGGTGCACTTTAAACATGTGGTATTTTGTATTTATTAAGCCAACATCTGTTTTGCTAATTGTTTGACTGTGTTGATTGGATTTGCCCCTGGGGCCTTGTATTTTGCCAGATTAATCGACCATTAATCTGTTTCTTCCCTTGGCTGACCATATTGACATTTTCCTCCTTCACTTTTGATTCTGAATAAATGTTAAACTCTTTGCTCTTGGTTTGTATTTTGATCACGTAGGTAAAATACCTCAACCTAAGCCCAGGGCAAGGGCACTTTTATTACAAATACAGAACTTGTACTTTTTATATGTACTGCACTGACTGTGTTTATGTATTATTGATCCTCATGTTTGGCTATCTTGTTAGATTTCACCTCAAAAGCTTGATTCATGTACTGTTAGAATGGCGCTGCATCCTCAACCTCATCTGATTTTTATGTATTTCACTGAGATCATACATCAAAGGCATTGTTGTCTTTTTAGTCACATGGCATAGCTCTGTGGATTTACATTTACTCATTTAGCTGATGCTTTTATCCAAAGCGACTTACAGTTGCTATATATGTCAGAGGTCGCACGCCTCTGGAGCAACTAGGGGTTAAGTGTCTTGCTCAGGGACACATTGGCAGATGGGTCACAGTGGGGGATTGAACCTGGGTCTCTCACAACAAAGGCATGTGTCTTATCCATTGCGGTATCACCACCCCCTGACAATGTTGGAATTTGACTCTGGATTGTACACTGCTCATAATGTGCTTACTTATACAATAACACAATAATACAGTAATAAAATCAAACACAGGTTACAGTCACTTTTCCGCTAAATAGAACAACCATCAGGTCAAAATTTCAATTTGTCGATTGCATTTTGACCAATATGTTGCACCTCTTTTGCTCTCCACTTGCACTGTTTACCTGCATGCAACCAAATGGAAACCACAACACTTTTGATAACAAACAGATTCATATGCAGAATCTGTTTATAGAGATTTTGAGAATGTTAGCATGCTGACTTTAGTTAGTTGTCATTTACTTTGTGTTTAGTGATAACTGCGGCCCGAAAAGCAACTGTAGTCTGATATAGTTCAAGGACATGGGTTTGGACAAATGGCTCGATAGTGCCCCCCACAATATTTCAACAAAGCAGCCCCAGCAGTCCGTTTCACCTAGATCTACCAAATTTTGTACGCACGTTTCATTTCCAGAAAGAAAAGCATCTTGGAGCAATACCGAACAGGAAGTCAGCCGTTTTGAATTGAATGTGCAATCTTATGTCATTTACAGGCTTCATACTTTAAGGAACTCCTCCTAAGGATTTGTTTAGATCAACTTCAAAGGTGGGCAATGCCACCCAAAGCCTCTTGCAATGCTAAATTGGGAAGCTTTTTAGGGTTCATCAAACGGCGTTTCCGTGGCGTAGTGTTCAATTCTGATGGTTCACCATGATAAGGAAGTACTGTGTAAATGGACTGGACATGGTCACTTCTGTCCCAAAATTCACATTTGTACAAGATATCTACATGTGTGTATTCAGTCATAGTTATAGCGCCACCTACTGGCAACAGGAAGTTACATTTTTTTATACTGTGATGTACTCCTCCTAGCAGGTTGGTCCCATTAGTCTCAAAACTGTCATAGAAAAGCTTGTCGCAGAGTTGTGGCATTGACTTCTGATGCTTCGCCATAAACAATTTAACAGCTGTAATTGGACGGTAAAAGGTCAAATCTGCCTCAAACTTCAGATGTTTGATAAGAGCCCCGCCCTCAAGACATCTTCACGCCAATGTTCACTCACATAATGATTGCGCCACCTACAGATCAACGACTGTATTTAACTACCTTGCCTCATTGACAGAACTTATGCAACGGGTACACGAATGCGGCACACCCCAACTTGCAGGAGGTCGAACTACGCAACAGCTACACCGGTGCAGCACACCCCAACGTGCGAGGGACCTCTCTTCACTGCTTGTAACTTTAATTGAAAAATGTTATCATAATAACACACTAAATTAAAATGGTAAACATGGTGTACCTGCTAAGCATCAGCATGTTAGGCTTGTTGTTAGGCTGAATATCATTGTGAGCATGAAAAGTATGCTCACAATGATATTCAGCTCAAAGCACCACTGTGCTAAAGTACAGCCCTACAGAACCGATAGAACAGCTGCAGACTTTTAGTCTTCTTTGTTGACTAGTTATTCATACTTGGTGTTTGAGTTGGTTAATATAAAGCGACTGTTCAATTATGATAATTTGTTTTTGCTATAATGATATAATGCTAAGGTACCTTGAGCTTGGAATTTAGCCAGCTCCACGCTCAAAGAGTCATAGCCGTCCTCCAGGTGTCTCTTCTTCCGCTCCACATTCTGCATGTACTCTGTTAGAGAGCGGATCTTTGCCTCATGCTGAAAGTCAGAACACAGCGTCTCAGATGCAGGAAGTATACTGATGAGCAAAGGACCTCTACCCAAGACAACACTTTATACCAAGGATAAAATGTGCTTTTTACCCACTGTGAAACAGATATGATCTACATCGAATGGATCCCTGTTCATTAGGAAATTTCATTTAAATACCAAAGATATTAAAACTCAACAACATGAGCATCAAAAATGCTGATGCTAAAAATTAGTTACTGCCACAAACAGCTGAGTTACATTTCGAGCACAATGCTCTTCATCAAAGTAATTCACATCACACAAAAGCCTACATAAGTATGTGTGATGTTAATTAGGCCGATGCAGAATCCTGTGCTCTAAACGTCACTCACATGTTGTTTGTTGTGGTAATTCATATTTTGCATTGGGAGTTTTCACTGGCTATTGTCTTGATTTGTCCACATCAACACCAAAATTTCTCTCTGGATAAACAGATTTACAAAAGTTTTTCCTACTCCGGATGTTTTCAGATGTTGCTAGTTCCTCTAGTGCATGCATCCCTTACCTGTGAAACGAGGAGGTGACATGAGGACAGCTCTCTGCCTGTCTCCTCCATCTTGCGGTGACACTCCATCTGAAGGTTCTCCAGGTGGCGGCAGCGCTTTACCATGGACTTTACCTCTGACTTTATCTTACTTATGTAAAGGCGAGCCACTGTGAACTCCTCCTCGATCACGCCAGTGATCTCCATGGGCTGGAGACAATTGAGGCAGCGAGAGACAGATAAAAGAGTAGTGGAGATGTTTGGTTAAGATTGAGTGGAGACAATTCAAAGACGGCTGGGAAGTTAAAGAGAGAAACTCTTTCTGCCATGTTGTATGCACATCCATTAGGTTAACGGCATCATTGAGCAGATGCTGTGATTCAGGTGCTCTGAAGTGAACTGTGGAGGATGAACTATATATCAAAATATCAATATCAATCTAAATATTACAGCAATATATATCAGTGGATATGCCTTATAACCTATCCTCACAAAACTTGATATTCAAGGGAAACACACATACTGACTATATTTTATAATGTATAATCCTTCAGCTGAGTCATCACTGTAAAAACAGGCACAAACACACAGAAATATGTTTTAAATGCTCATCAAGATGCGTACATTTTCACAGATGTCGAATACGTCAGGCTGAATTGGAGAGCAATTTGTATAAAATGATGCAAAAGACATTTCAAATTTTCCACTCTATCTTGGGATTGAATATTTCACAGTGTGACAAAACTTTAGTGACGCATCCACACCCCTATCAGATGAGCTCAGCAACACCACCCATCATGTTACAAGTTTGTTCACGTGAAAGGATTTTAAACTGGATGGTTTTTTTAAGACTATTAATAAAATAAAAAGTGGATATTTAAATCAGCACTATAGCAGAAGCTGAACTCTTAAAGCACATATATTATTACAGTGTTCATGACTGTCCTCTGCATTAACGTAACTATCAGTTAATAGGTTTTTGGAACAATAAATACTCTAAAGATTAACCTTACACCACCCATTTGTAATGGGAATTTGATACTTTACTCAGTTTACTGTTTCACCCAGCATGCTTCATTAATATATACCAATGTTTCACTGTCTGGTATTTGATTATTTTATTCTGTTACTGTAAGGTGAGGTTTCCCATGGGAAAGATGCTCGTTAGAGAGTTTTCTTATCTTACTGTCCTTGATAGGCCTTCACCTCAGGAGATTTGGTCCCTACTCCCTTCCTCCCTAGCATAGCTGAGTAATATAAAGTCACCTGTTTCTTCACTGGCTCTTGGTCTGACACTCTATAGACTGGTTTCACTCTCTATGTGTATCTGACCCTTTGCAAAGAATAACACTTAAAAGACGTCAAGATTGAATTCTTTATTTAAGAAGCCTCACTAAAGGTTTAATTTCCATTTCAGTAATCATATCAAATATTTCCTTGAAACTTTTAAGGACTGCAGAAGTCATAATTCCCAAGGGTCTTTGAAAACCTTAACATTTTATCAATTTGAGGGATGTAATCAATGCCTTGAAAGTTTTTTTAATGGAAATAAACAGACATGTGTCAATGAAATGTTTCAAAGTATATATTTTGTGCAAGCATAGAAAATTACGTTTTTTAAAATATTTTTTTTACCTAATATTAGCAAGTAGGCTACGTGCAGCCAGCCATTGTCTGCCATCACTTTAACAGCAGTGTTAACATATAAGTCTCTCTCTCTCTCTCTCTCTCTAATTGTTGTCTGTGACCTTCTCCAAAGCCTACTAGCTCTCATTACACAAATTCTCTGTGTTGTAACAGCCTTGAGCTGTGCTTCAAACTATGCCAGGGTCCTTGAATTTCATGTTTAAGAAGGGGTGGGAACCCTGAGAAGTACACCCTGGGGTACAAGCAACCCTGGTTGTAAATCACTGTTGTGAGGTGTGTTTTATGAGCCTCATGCCTTCAGTCTTTTTCACTTAATATTATTTACTGCACAATCTGAGCCATGAAAGTTATTTATTAGTAAATTTGATAATCATGGGGCAAAATATGAAGCCATAACTAGGTCATTTTTAACATCATATTAACTCACCAGTTTGATGTCTCTGTTTCCAACGATGGTGCTGAACTCACTCAGGTCCCTCATCAGCCCGTTGAGAATCTCAGCGATGCGTTTCCTTTGGTGGCTGCTCACTTGCTGGATACGGGACAGCTCCGCCTCTAAAGCCATGAGGTGAGCCTGAGGGAGGTGAGGAGAGAAATGAGTGAGTTAACACAGAGGAAGATGAGAGTGGAGGAGAGGTGGTGAAAGTGGAGAGTTTGGGGGAAGCAGGCAACAGAGAAAACCCAGAAGCGGGGAGAAACATTTGACCTAATTCTCATCAAAGAAATCCACGCAGCAAAGCATAATGGCCGCTAAATTACAAATCAATAAACTACCGATATGGGGTTGATGGCATCTACTGGATGAAAAGGATCTGGGAGAGTGAATGATGGATTTTACTTTTTCCTTCCCACTTTGTACAGAAGTCAGTGTCTAAACAATACTTTAGCCCCAGTGGCTTGAACACAAAGAAACAATTTGTGTTCAATCAATACTCTACAGATCGGACAAAAAAAGTGAAAAGGGATGGTGCAGTTTGTCTACCTTGGAAGCAAGTTATTTGATCAGAAAACTGTTCAGTTGTTCAACAATTAATTTAAGCAACATATGAATGAGACCTAGAAAACCTCTGTTGTCAGTCAGGGCCATAGCCAGAAAAGCCCAAACACCCTCCACCCTAACAATTTTTTAAAATATTTTTTTAAGCAAAACAGGCCAAAAAGAAAAAAAAAATCACAATCAGCCTTCAAAACCAAATTCCTATAAACTTCATTGAGGAATGACCTTGGTGTTCTCCATGGTAGCTACAGCCCAGTTTTTAGTGACCATGAGAAACAAAAAAATATTAATTTCAAAAATAATCTTTTCTGGCATCTGTTTCTGTGGATGGGTTGTTACACACATTGAAGGTGTTTCATGTACTAAGTTGATCATTTATTGTCACATAAATAATGTACTTAACTTCTTTTTCAATGGCATATTTTAGGTTACTGCCTGGCCCGCACGGATCATCACTCAATTGAAAGTACCTTCTTAAGTACAGTAACATTTCCTCCTTTATCAACATCTCCATCTTTATCTCCCTCATTAACTTCAAGCAACGTGATCCTTCTCCAGGTCACTTCCACATCAAAACATAAACTCAGGAGCAAATCATTAACCCTGATTGATTAATTTACAAATGAGTAAAAGGAGAGGAGAGATTGTTGAAAAATGTTTAGTTTAGTTGAAGAAAAGAATTCTGGAGAGATATCAAAGAGAAAAGATGGTTGGTTGGATGATGAATGGAGTTAATTATAATAATAGAAAGGGCGTTAAGTGGATGGATGAATGGATGAAAGAAGATGCTTAAAGATGTGGATAATGAATGGCAGTGAAAGTGAACGATGGCATGGCCTCCTGCAGAAGAAGGCAGGAATTTCCACTGACAGCAGAGATGAAGACAGCTCAGGAGACTGTGGGGTGAAAAGAGAGATGAATTTACTCCATTGCACCATTTTTCTAGGTCAATTTCACCTCATTGCTACTGTAGATACGGGAAAATGTTAAAAGCTGCAACACATTAGCATAACAGCTGGGATGCAGACAGTGGAGAATTGGTAATAAAGAGTCAGGGTGGATGAAGCTGGAAAAGGCCTGTAAGTGGCTGTAAGAATGGGAACTGTTTGGATTAATGTAAAGTTTCTTGTGTTCAGTTTCACATCTTCATGTCCATGAGAGTAAATCAGGTGAGAGGTCAGGAGACCAGATTGAGGAAGCCACAGAAAAGGCGAGCTACATGTGATGATTGAGGAGAAAGAAAGAGGTTTCAGCTGGCTTTAGCGGACCAAACTGTGCAGTGAGTAGTTATATTGTCAGCTCCCTTTATCAATTTATGGACTAGCTTCTGAAAAAGACAGAGAGGCAGGGGAGGACTCAGTGGCAGATTGTAAAATGGTGCATGAAATATTGAAGACGTTTTAAGAAGATGAATAATGGTCCACTCTGTCCACTGAACCAGTCACAATAACTATATTAAGGGCTGACCAGCTCTGCCAATGGTTGTTCTTTTACTTTTGTCTCTAACAGATTTTTTCAAAAGTACTTTCCTGTGTAGAATGATCCAGTCACATACAGACAAGTTGAGCTGTACTATATTGTTTCAGTGATCACCTCATTTTAAAGCCCCTTAAAACTAGGCTTCTTTTATCAACATTAAATATTCATGTAAGTAAGAAACAATCAAAGTTCTTTAGATATTTTTATTAAGAGTTTAACACTCAGTGCAGTTAATCTGCTTGGTTTGGTTTTGGTTGACCGATCAACCAACCGTCATCAGATTCCGATTGAAATGTTGCTGAGCTCTGATTGGTGCACATGACATCACTTTTTCCAACTGAAAAGAGCACAAAGAAAAGAAATGACTAAATACAGAGAACTCTAATGTAAATTAAACAAAACTTTTCAAAGGATCCCAACACTCTTACTAAGAAGCTGATTGAGAAAAAAGGGGATTTAAGTCATGACTCAAAAGTGAAACATCAGACAATCACTAATTGAAAATTCAGTTTTTAAGATTTTTCAAAGCCTCCTCAAATGACTGACACAATTATGTCTGACTATAAATGGTGTGGAATAGTCACTCTGAAAGGATGAAAAAAAGCTGAAAATCTTTAATCACTACATTTCCCAGGCTTTGCAGATAAACTACACCAGATTCAATTAACTACAATTCAGTCTTTGACAACACTGAATGCTGCCCTCACAACCTCAAAAAAGCTATTAAGTGAAAATCACAGCTTCTGGAGTGAATTTATGAGATTACTTTGAATCCTGACCTTAATCAAGAAAAGTGAGACTTTTGCTTTTATTAGCTGCAGTTTTTTTTATCATGTCTTTGTGTTTACTTGCGGTTTGTGGTGCGAAGCGACCAGTCACGACTCATAAAAATCTATAAATTCATAGCTTTTGCCTTTGCCGTGAGAGGGAACATAGGGTCTTAGGGTCGATTACTGTCTAGAATGACTATGAAAAAAAATAAAATAGGGTTAGGTTTTTCCATCCTTCCACCCTTGTTATTAATAATACCATACTACTAATACTAATACTAATACTGCTGGCTGCACACTTTATCAGAATTGTCTCTCTTATCTTTCATTTTCTGCAGCGCTCTAATTTAAATCATTATCTCTCTAATTGCATTTGGTATATTCTTGGAAGACAGGGATTAAATGAATACATTTATTTTATACCTTATCTCTTTTAGAATGTGTAAATGTGTCCACACTAAAAATCATGTAAACATTCTTCTTCTTCTGTCGCTGCCTTTTTGGTTTTGTTTACTCTCTTCATCATTCGTTCTTTTTTTCTGCAGTGAATATTCACTTTTATAGCATGAAACCAAACCCACCATTTTCTTTGCAAGCTCTTCAGCCAAGAGCTTGTTCTGCACGCTCTTCTCTTCAACCTCCAGGCTTTTCTGGTCGTAGTTGACTGCCAGCTCCTCCAGAGCCTGGAGGACTTCCTTCACCTCAGTCTTAGCAGATTCATTCTCTGTCTGCAGCCTGCCGAGCTCCGACTGCACCTTCTCACTGTCACCTCTGGATGATGCGAGAAGCTGAGAGACACAGAGATTCAACAACTAAACTGCATACAGAAGACTCACTTAACACTG
This sequence comes from Lepomis gibbosus, assembly GCA_029875015.1. Classification (NCBI taxonomy): domain Eukaryota; kingdom Metazoa; phylum Chordata; class Actinopteri; order Centrarchiformes; family Centrarchidae; genus Lepomis; species Lepomis gibbosus. The sequence goes on from JAPMOB010232966.1 coordinate 21,886, forward strand.
TAAGATCTTGACATTATTTAGCCAGTTTGCTTGCATGTGCACTGCAGCAGTCCGCTGTGGGTCATACTGTATTATTGAATGGATGTCATTATATGTAGATGTTGCTCTACCCGGGGTGCCTGCGTGTTTGCACTGTAGCACACAGCTTCTGCTTGGCCAAATGGATGTGGAATCATTTTACTGTGCATAAGCTTAGGTTGGGTAGTTACCATCATGTCAGCTCAATCCACAGCAGAGCCATTTTGGGATATGGATGAACTAAGTTTGCAGATGTAGAGTCTTTGAATTGGCAGTGTACTTTGATGCCAAATCTTGGTTTAGGCTGTGTAGCCCACTGCTTTAACCACTGCTATGAATACATGCTGTAAATGTTTTTGCCTTTCGAGAAAAGGGATTTGAACCATTTTCTTCTACATACAAGGTCTCTAAATTCACAGAGATGGTGGAGTCGTGCTCATCCACAGCATATTAAATCACACATCAGGTCATTGGTGAGCATTTACTTATTTGTTTATCAGCTACAATGTTACAATGTTAGCCTGCATGCTTCAGTCTTCGCACTGATCCTTCCCCCCAATAATTTGTGTCAGATCAGCCACTGAAACCCATTCTATTTTAAGCTGCTGTTAACACAGAAAGACATGCTTTATGTTCTTGAAGTGCTTTCTGGTACTTGAAGTGTTTCTTTTTCTCATTCATTTCAAGGACAAGATAACAAACCTCTCATTCAAAGTGTGGTTGTGATTGCCACATTTGCAGGTGGGCCGTTTAACCAAACTGATGAAAGTATGTAGGTCTTTTACCTCCTCCTGGTCGAGCATCTGCTCCTTCAGTTTCTCAACCATCTGGCTCTGGTGGTTGATCTCATCATCCTTTAACAGACACATGGAATAAAAACAGTTAACAGTGTTATGTATTAAACACACTGGTGCAGTGCAGATACTTTGTGCACTGCCATCATGTGTACTTTAGGTCCCACTTTACATTCCAATTTTTATCATACATTTAAATTTTTACTCATTTAGCTACCACTTAAATCCAAAGCAACTTATGACTGCTATATATGTCGGAGGTCACACGCCTCTGAAAGCAACCAGGGGTAAAGTGTGTTGCACAGGAGATTCAAATCCAGGTCTCTCACACGTAAGGCATGTGTCTTATATCTGCTGTACCATCGCCACCCCATGTCCCATGTCCAATCACAACTATACAATTTCATCATGCACATAATCGTGTAAATGATGATTAATGCAGTATAACCATAAACAAAAGCAAAGAATATTGTTATACTCTTCAAAAAAGGGTTGTTTGATGGTGTGTGCTGATCATGCAAGCCACAATAGAAAAAGCAAGCTCTCTCCCAATCTGTAACTCAGCTAACTTCAACCAGAAACTCTGCATGTAATACAAAACGTGTATGGTTACTTTTCTCAGATGAATTGTAAAAGAAATACAAATGGTACCATTGACACACACACACACACACACACACACACACACTGCATCGACACACAATTGGATCTCCATATTTACTGGAACATTGGTTATTAAAAGCAATTAATTGACACATTACAGCACTGCTGAGCACAACATACACATGTACACATGATGAGTTGAATAAATTAAAGCTTCAATGCTTTTTAATGTAGAACATTATTATTTCCCTATTGACACATATTCCTATTAGTTGCTCCTATGTGTCTGATTAACATGAATAATACATGTATGATATGCTCTTTGTATTCATGTGTGCATACAGTGTGAATATCAGCCACCATGTGTAAGCAGCTCTACATTCATGCAAACAAATGGTCCTTTGTTCTTCACCTTATCATCCAGCTGTTTGTACAGCTTGCGGATCTCCTCCTCATACTTCTGCCGTTCCTCCTCAGATATGTGAACCACAATGGAGGAGGCAACTGAGCAAGGGCTGCAGGGGCTGCAGATGTCAAGAAGCGGCTCCTCAGATTTGGGAGGCACCAGGGGAATGTCGTCAGATCCCGGGCTCAGATGCTCTAACACAACAACATCCTCACCTAAAGACAAGGGACAAAATATTAGATTTGTGTGATGCTCTTATCACTGGCTAATTCTCCTCTATGGATTAATGCATAAAAAAGGATTAGTGGGTTAATCTTCAGCGTATGGCCTTCCTCACTCTTGAATACGTTTCAGTTCCAGGTTTGACATAGGTCTGTGCCATAAATGACCTTTCTTTTCTGTGGACACAATATCAATACAAATTACTAGACCTATTTAACATTAAAATGTCACTTGTATTATGTCTGACTTTGGTTCAGACTACTCCAGTAGTTCAGTAGTACGAAAAAGGGGGAGAAATGTTGAATGCGTAAAAGTGAGAAAATTCAGTATGCTAATTGTGTCCAACTACAGGCATTTAACGCCATCAGGAACACAGAAAAAGTCTTGGACTGACAGCTACTCTGGATTTTAATGCGTTGTAATTGTAATGCTCTTCCTCAGGCAGCATCAAGAGGTTTATGCTGATGTGTCCCCAGGACCAAAGCAGGATGTGATGCGAGGAAAATGTCATAGCACAAAACGGTAAATACAACACAATGTTGGGATGCTTACACTATTGGTAGAGTTTGATCTCATCACATAATGTAACACAAATAATTTATATTATTCATGAGCATAGACACCAACCCTGTCTCATAGAAGTTATGTTTAATTATTACTAAATTCCCAATGGATTATGTTTTGGGGAAACAAGACTTTGATGACAGAGATCTTGGTTCACATCCTGGGTCGTGTTTGTAGTTAGGTTTAGGTAAGTGAAGCACTTTGTTTAAGGTTAGGGAAAGATTGTGGTTTTGGTTAAATGTTAATAAGTCTCAACTCACGGTGGACAACTCTGTACTAAGTTGAAACAAATCTAGCTGGAAGTATGCTAATCAATAAAAACAGCTGCCTGGTTCAATGCGACAAAAAAAAGAAACACATGACTGCACACTATAGGACATCCCCGCTCTAGACTGCAGAGGGAGGAGATGGGATGGAATTTACTGTAAGAGACAGCTGTTCCCGTCTTTGGGCCATCCTTGACTTAAGAGTCACGTAATGTGGTACAAGGTGGAGGTCAACATCATTCTTCTCAGGGAGTTCCTGACCAGTGTTGAGC
>JAPMOB010232979.1:0-10592 GCA_029875015.1 Lepomis gibbosus
TGCTCTGTATGAAGAGAAGGCTGAAGCAGGTGGAGAGAGAGGACGGACTCGCTGTATGTGGGTTTGGCGAGTAGTACCGTTTGGTCTAAGAGCTGAGGTTGGATGAAGCCCGGTTGCAGGATAGTAACCGTTGCTACGGTGCGGTGTTTGTCCCGCCACTCCTCTTATTGGGCAGCTGGGTAAAAAGTGACATTGACGAGCGCAGCGTTTTCCAACTCTCAGTGACCGAAAAAAAAAATAAAATAAAATAAAAAAAACCCACATTCAGCACTCAGCTCTCGGTGCGGAAAAGACGCTCAGCGCCTCGTCACGCTCCTGCCGTTTTAACCAGCTCATAAAAAACACATTGCTCACATTGGAATGGATTGAAAAATGATGCTGCCGTCAGAAAAAAACGGTTTGGTGGACACGGGGCCTTACACTGTCACTCTGTGGGAAACACTGCATTCTAACTGTTGAACCATTTTAACTTAAATCAAGAGACAGCTGTATGTGGGTCATGCGTGTGTCGAACATCACGTCGCCGCAGTTGTGTGTGGCGTTGCTATGACGACCAGCTACATTGAAGGGTACCATCTCTGGGTGCTATCTGCAATGGAAAACAGAAGACGGCGGGACATGACAGAGTCGAGTAAAGTCGTGGGGAGGAGAGCTGGTACTGGTGATGGAAAACTGGCTCACAGACAGATGTGTGAAAAGTTAATTAGGGCTGCAACTAAAGATAACTTTCATTATGAATTTGTCATATTTAATAGCATGATCTATTAATTTTAAGACTAAAAAGGACCCAGAGCTTAAAGGCGACCCATTAATATGGCCCCTAAGACATTTAGTTCATGATGGTATAAACAGCGAAAAGCAGCAAATATTTACATGCAAGTGTTTTTTTTTTTTTACTAAATCAAGTTGTTCTCCAAAGATGTGTGGATATTTGGTACATTCAAGTTCTGAAAAACTGTCTTTTCCCAGTGCTCCATGCTTTACAAACATATGCAGCAATATATATATGTGTGTGTGTGTGTGTGTGTCCCTGGCCAATTGGCTGAGGCAACCAGGTGTAATCAAATGGGGAGTGAAAATTTCCAAGGAAAAACTTCTGTCAGAGCAGCTCTCTGCGTGCAGCTGTCGGCGTACATTAACTTTCCACTTTATTTTTTTTTTTTGGTGTGTTTTTACTTGTGAGCCACATCAAAGACACATTTTTATCGGCATTTGACAGACAAAGATGATCTGTTTCGGCCAATAATACAAATGTTTCGCCTGAAGTGTAGATTTACTTAATGAATATCAGCTGGTTTACCTTGTAGACCAGAGTGCTGATGAGCTTTGTTTCAAAGATGTAGCCTAAAGGAATCCAATTCAGGAAGCGGAGGAGAGTCTCCAGCGTGGCATGGACCAATGGGGCATTCTGGGAGTTTTCCTACACAGAAGAACAAGGTGATACATATGAGAATAGATTGTGGTTTTTAATAAACACCAGAGGCAGATGCTGAGAACTGTTTGGTCTGATGTGTCAACCTTGTCTTACCATCACAAACTGGCACAGCTGGAATATTTGGGAGAACTCGTTGCACATGCTGAAAAACAGAGTACGGATCATCAGTGAGTCATGTCTTAAGATGGCAGACGCTATTGATTTTAACCCCCAATTTGTTGTCCCTGACCAATTTCCTCCAGATCAGCTTTTGTTTTGAGTCTCAATTTGAGGGTGTTGAGACACCTAATTAAACTGCCGAAACGATCACCGATCTAGATATCTGACAGTTTGACAAGTGGGAATTTTTTTGTCGGCCGTCTTACAGTTTGAGCAGTGCCGCACTTTGATTTCCCACGTGGCTGCTGACTGAGACTGTGCTTTGATAAAAACTTAACTCTGCTGCACAACAGGCAGTGCTGTCCAAATATTTCCAGCCATCTGCAGGCTCCTAATGTCTTTCTCCTCACACTCCGTTCAAAGAATAATTTCCACAAGGTCATGCTGTCTTTTTTGTCAACATTTGAGAATGCAGTCATCTTTTGTGAATAAACTTTATTGCAACTGTCAGCTGGCAAAAAAAAACATGTAGTGTGAGCTAAACAAATGTACAAAATTGATCAAATCGGCACATTTTAACTGGGCCAGAGTTAAACATTTCTTACAAGCAGAACGTTTCACGAGCTTTGGATACGTTTCCGCTAAATGGGTCACACATCATTTACTACATTCTAAGTAATGGACATGCACATGAAAGTGATCTGGATAAATGATATCTGCATTTCCATTTACTCTTTTTTTCCTGCAGGACAGAACAGACAACCAACAAGCACCAACTAAAATGTCCCAACAACTCTTCACTTCACATAAGTCACAGGACATTTACCAGTTACCTGTCTTTGAGGTGTTTGGCCTTCACTTGGGTCATCTGGCCACTGGAGAAGTCAAAAACCTCCTCGCTGAGCAGTTTCAGGATGATCATGTTGTTTTGACAGAGGCTCTCGCTGGTCCGACTCGCTCCCACAATATCGCTGATGAACGTGGGCCAGTGTTTGGGCCATTCCTGCTTCAGGATCTAGACCAGTTCAGAGAAGTTGATTTGTGCTTGAGTCCATCATGTAACTCTGCCAGATTAAGCCATTCTTTAAAATATCAAACGTTTATTTACCTGCACGAGGATCATGTTGAGTTTTGAAATGTAAACTCCCTCTTTCTGCAAATGAACATACAAACAGTGAGTGACCTCAGTATCAAGCAGCACAAAGTTCAATATCATAATCGTACATTATTGTAACCTCACCTCCATGTTTGCAGGATCAGAAGAAGTCTTGATGATCAACCCAACAACATATTTCTTGATTCCTGAAAATATACGCATTGTTATTGGTGTTTTAATGGAAAACCCAAAGAGCATTTCACTGACAAGCAACACATCTCAAGACAGAAAACATCTTTATAATATTTCAATTTAACAACGTCATGAAACTGACCTTCACACTGATTTCTAGGGAGAATCTTCCAGCGTGTTTTGATGACCGTCTCCAGAATCTGCAGTGCGTAATACTGAGAGGAAAATGGAGACGTATTAGAGCTCGGAAAAGGTACTGGATATATTGTTTTTATCAAGAGCTAATAACCAACAAACAAGGTGAACTGCTGTATGACATTTTGTCAAGTCTCACTGGTGATGTAATACAGGCCCAAAATGTATGACCCAAGGACTGCAAGCATGTATCATGCACGCTGAAAAATTTGTTGGCAAGTACATGCATGCAGATACTCAATGTAGTACAAACAGAACTGTTCAATTCCCTTCAATTTTTCTGTAAATTAAAATGAATAGTGATGCTCCTCCCCACAGCCTTCAGGAAGCCTCTCGTTTCAGGAGCAATAACTCATCCTATAAGTGTTTATTGCATCAGATATGTGACCATATTTGGTCACGCAGAATACAGAATGTAAGATAACGGTCAAAGCGCGTGATCCCCTTTACGTGTGGGTTTTAGACAGTCCGTTGTGTCTGGGCTGTAAAAACGAGTGCGAGCTGCTATCAACAGGTTTATTCATATTTGTGTTTCTTTCTTTTTCTCATTGACAATATGCCAGTTTATGAGTGCATTAACTCTTACAATAAGAATTATTAAGTCACTTATATTTTTCAATGTATAGGATACAAATTATATTTTTTTTTTTCGAGCTGTGACCCAAAAATCGAGGTATGACACAGATTAAACACAAGAAGGTTCCGTTAACTGTAGCAAAACATATATATAAAAACAGTGGTGCTAAAGCAGAGTGTATGCTCAAACCGCACTGTCCTGAAAGTCTTTGCCTGATGTGGATAAACATCAGCTCACATTGCCCCAGAGAGACTGTCGACAAACAGCCGGAGAGAGTTCATAGAGTTCATTCATTTTCTCTGCTACTAGATCATCATGAGTCAGCTACATACTTTTGTTTTCATGTTCTGAGAGAACTCCAGGATGGTGTCGACCCTCGTCCAGGCGTCTGGATGGTCCTTCAGGTTGGTGAGAACTTCCTGGGCCACCCGTTGCTAAAAAAAAAAAAAAAAAAAGAGAGCAACACAGAAAAAATTTACAGGCATTGAATCTTTAGGTTTTTAAAAGATCAACTTCAGGTATATGTCGCGGGTTTTTGCATCACATTCAGTCTGACCTCCCCTAACAGCTGCAAGGCTAGATAAAAGTATATTCTCCATTTACTATTACTGAATACATTTAACACATGAGGAACTAGTTAATAACTCGTTCTGCGCAGACTACGTGTGAATCCCATCCAGTAGAAGCCCACAGAGGAGAGGAGCAGTCCTCACCTGCGATCCAATGTCGTGGTACATCGAGTTGACAACATTGTCCAACAGGTTGATGTCCAGTTTCTGGTTGAAGTCCAGCAGCTGTCTGGCTGGGTGATCGGCCAACATCGTCATTTCTGCTGGCATAGAGCTTCTGAGAACAGACAACAGCAGCGCTTAGTGACAAAGGGCACAACTGAAACTAAGGCTGGACAATAAAACTATCTGGATTTAATTTGCCTCAATAACAACTTTTACAAATGTTCAATAAATGTTAGATTGAATTCATTTTAATCACAAACAAATTAGCACTTAACTTAGACATATATATTTATTTTGTTGAGGAAAAGGGACACAAAATGATTTTTACTCCTGCACATTTGTTGAAAAAAGATTTAGGAAAAAGTTTTGAATGTTATACCTCAGATTTGTAAAGTGATGCCACTGTTTGGCATCACTTTACAAGTCACTTACAAATCAGTTTTTTTGACCATAAAGAAAAGTTTAAAACCATTTCAACTTTCACTCAGGAGCAAAAATCAGCATTTAAACATGGAAGAGAAAATGACTTGACATTTTTCCTGATAATCGTCCATATCAAATGATCTGAAATTATTTTATCATGATAACATTGTTGGTCACACTATCCAGCTTTAACTTGAAACATACAAAAAAATACACATATACCAGGTAGAGATTACAAGAAGAGTATTCCTTACATATTTTAATAATATTTAAGAAAAGATATTACAAACTGGGGAAATGAAACATGAATTCAATGGATGCTTTAAATTTTGGAGCCAAAACTGAAATGTGAATTTAGATTCAAGCATAGTTAGTTTTCCTTTCACACTTGGCAGCAGGTTATCAAGAAACAAGTTATACTTGTTCAGCCAAAATGTGTCAAAGCAGCCACCACGAAGCAATCAGCCCTCGTGGTCCAAGAATTATCACACCCATTGAAACAATTCATAAAACTTGCAAAAAGATGAAACAACGCCACCGCCTGGGTGCAGAGCTGCAGTCACCACAACGCGACCTCAATATTAGTCCAGTTTCGCGACTACTGAGATCAATTAAAACGTGTTAGCCATAGTGTGAAACACGTACAATCCATTATATAATGTTTGGTTTCAGTAACCGCTCGTTAACCCTCAAGACAGAAACACCACACTACTTTTGAACTACTGACGGGTGCTAATGTTAGCTCACGACGGGTAAGTTAGGTTAAATGCTGATTGTGCTTAACGTTAACTTACCTGGTGTGTCCTGGCCGCTCGTCGAAAAATGAAGTCGTTCACTGGTGCGACTTGAAGTCGGAAGACCGAATTATTAAATCCTTTCAGTGCAGTTGAAAACAAATGTGCAGCGTTATCTCATGGCACGCGTTAACTTACAATGCCCCTAACCTTCGATGTAGCCAAAATGCTAATGTTAGCTTTCCTGGATGACACCAAGAGCGCTAATTTAAAAATAACACAGTTAGCGCTGGATTCCTTGCGATGTGTTAAAAGCTTTCCCGCAGTTTACCACAGCCTCATTGTTTCCTGTCTTCAACCGGCCTGAAACATTTCTTTTCTTTGCTCTTTCAGTGATTAGACAGCCGACTCCCACCAGGCTAATGTAGCAACTTAGCGTGCTAATGGAAAAGTCAATGATGGTTCGTGTCTGCTGGCTAATGTAAGCTAAGCTAACAACACAGATTCACGGAGTCAAAACTTCGAGCGGTATTCCGGGTCATAATCACGAGGTTAAATAGGTTTTTATTTCTGCCTCTAAACTCGCACACTGTTGGAGAGCAGAGGTGTTTTAATGCGTGCAAGTGTGCTCTTCCTCTAAGCTCATGCTTCCAACCACGGACCGGTTGAAACCGGTTGAGACCGGGATATTCATTCTCGGTGTTTCGGCCCGTGGCGCGCCGCGTAAAATTTGGACTATGTACCCGCCCACTCGGCACCTGATTGGCTGTGCTGGCGCTGTCGTCATTGCCGTGTCATAGGCTGGGTGGAGCTGTCAATCTGGATCAACTGCCCTCCTATGTGTCTGCTCCTCCAGTTTGACCTCTGATCAACACTCAGGCCCTAAACAATAACAAACAACTTAAATTCATAACAAAATCAAATGAGTTGTCATTTTTCAATAAGCGGTTTTATTGTGGATGGTCCGCTGTGGCATAGTATGTCTCATAAAACAGAGCATGGGCGTCCCTCTCTAACTTCATGAAGCTCTTGAGAACTCATCTCTTCTGAGAATACTTCCTCTTTTCCTCTTATAACACCTCCAAACTCTAACATGCACTTCCTGTGCTCTTCTTCTGTCCCCTTACAATTATCTTGTATTGATTGCACTTTTTGTTAACTCTTACTTCCTTCCCTTGGTATTTACCCCATTGATGTGATATGTGCCATTAGCGCTTACTAGTATTTATTACTCCTTTCACTAGTATGTATTGTCAGCTGTAAATCTCGTGCTGTATTTGATGCTCTAATGTTGCTCCTCAAATGTAAGTCGCTTCGGATAAAAGCGTCTGCCAAATGAGTAAATGTAAATGTAAATAAAACAATAAATATTAGTCCACATCTGTGAGGTTTGTCATTTGATAGTATTTGATCCAAAGTGCAGTCTGATGACACAGTGTGTGTATATCCCAAAACAGATATCTGAAATAAACATAAAACATTACAGAGCCATTATTATTAATTTATTTTCTCATGTGAAGTTGGCCTTTAAATGGAAGACTTTTTTTGTCACAGTTGAACTGTAAATAAAATGAATAATGACCGAATACCAAAGTCCTGCAGCAGCTCTAAGCAGATTTTTAATTTGTGCTGTGTTCATGCTGGAAAGGCGATGAAATAAAGCAGTGGCTCTCAAACCTTTTCATGTCAAGGAACCAAAAATGGACCCATTTGTAACCTATGGATGGAATAACAATGAAAATAAATTATCCCCCTTTTTGCTGGGGACCCCTTGAAACCCCCTAAAGGACCCCTGGGGGCCTGAAACTGAAACTAAGTGTATTCGAACCAGAGCATGCACACTACACTACAGATAGATTTCTTTTGCTCATGTACACTTGGTCTCCAACAAAGCAATGCACAAAGGAAATTAATGAATTGTGATGAGAGACTGAGAAACAAGGATTAAATCTGAAGAAAAGTTTCATTTTCAGTCGCAGTTTGATTGACATAATTAATACTGCATGCATTTTTTTCCCCTGTTAGTAGAAAATGGTTAGGTACGTTGATTTTGTTGGATACTAGATGCTAAAACAGTATCTTAGGACAGTCAGTATGGAGTAAATGCTGTATAGAATCAGTTTGTAGTGGGACTTTGGGACACACCATTACTGTCCCGGCTTACTGGGACCCTTCAATGAAGCCATTGTTAATATCACTAATAACACCCGTGCTTTTCCTACTATGACAAATCAAGTGCGTGTTGTGCAAACGCCCTACGGTTGTGTACAAAATCACTTTCAAGTGTGCACTCAGAAATTCCACAGTACAACTCACATGTACCGCATTTCTCTAGAAATCCCACAATGCATTACAGTTACATTTTTGTAAAATTACTTGTCACCAATGATGCAGAATGATGATTATTCAAATTAGGAATAGTGAACAAGTGAACGAGGAAGTGATTTCAGACACGATCAAGCTTGTCACCTCAGGTTAAAGATATAAAATTTCCTTTATGTGCTACATATTTACAATAAAACATAAAATCTTAATCATTCCAGGAACAAGAAGTTTCCTCTCCGGTGTTCCTCCGTCCTCACTTGATGTGTTCAGTTTCGTGGCTTTCAGAGTTTGTGAACATAGCGATGGCGCCGGCCACATTGGTCTTAATGTTTGATGACATCACTCCCCTGCGTCCTGCTGTCCAGCGTCAGCGTCGTCCTCGCTGTCGTCTGAATAATTCTCATGGTCGTCTGAGTAGTGGTAACTTTCATCTGAAGGGTGGCGATCATCTCCAGGATAATCCTGATCTGAGTGGCGACTGTCGGCGTCCTCTCCAGCACAGGGGGTTAACGAAGACTTGTTACTCGCCTCTTCCTCCCTCCCTCCTTCACTTTCTACGTCCACGTCTTCATCGTCCAGGAAGACCTTTCTGTATCGAACAGGTTCATATCCCATGCCTGGCTCCTCTTGGTCGCTAACAAACAGAGGAACACAATCAGCTTCTGGTGAGAGAGTCACTTGTACCATTAGGCCTTAAATATGTGTGTCATACTCAGGAGGATCTATTGACAGAAATGCAATATAATATCCATAACCATGTTTGGTTATATTATTATTATTGGTGCATAAAGACTTTGTATAGTGAACTATTATATTTTTGAAACCTTAGAATGAGTCATTTTAATCTACCTCTTACATGGAAGTTGCCATGCTGCGCCGCCATGTTTCTACAGTAGCCTGAACAGACAAACTGCTTTACAGAGCGATTTAGAGCGTTAGTGGTACTAGTCGAAGAAAACTTTGGAACAGGATTTGGCGAGTTGTTGAAGTCATACACGTGGAAATATGGCGAACAACATGGTTGATGGTAAGAAACTTTTGTGCAAAAGCACATATTTCATATTCATATGTAATGCCTCATGCAGACTAAATGACGTTCAGCGACACGTGGCCGACACGTTGTTCACGCTGCACAACTTGCCGCCTTGTGACGAGAGTGTTGAAGTCGCTGTGGCGTTCACACTACGTGACTGATCGGTGACAGGGGGGTCACACACACTACACGAGCTGACAGCGACTGTGTCACCCGATGCTGGTCTCCAAACCACGTTTTGTCAAGAAACACATGTGAAATGTGAAACAGGAAATGAGCGATCCTGCAGACAAAACAGCTGTTTGTTGTTATTATAAAGATAGAAATTATAAAAACAAAGAATCTGGGTGAAAGAAGGGATCAGCACGCTCAGGTAGCAGGAAACGTCTGAGCTACAGAGAGCTGGAGGGGAGTGAAAAGTGTTTTGTGGTGACAAAGCAGCTGCCTGCTCTGCCAGCAGCCTGCTCTCATTGGCTGGATGTGGTTGTCAAGTCGGCCGGCTCTTAAAGATATTTGGCATTTTAGATATCTGGCAGATGTTGGCGATGTGTCAGAAATATGTCAGGGAGCCGTTTTGAAGAGTTGTTGTAACGACTGGCGACCGCCAATCAACCACTGATTTACCCCTGATCACAGCCTGACAGTCGCCGAGCTCGCCAAGCGGCAAATCGTGCTAAAAATCATGTAGTGTGAACTCATTTGTACTATGTTTTTATAAAGCCTAGTCTGCTGACCATGTAGAGTGACCTAGATGTCTGTGCTCTGATAATGCAGATCCAACACATCTTTGCAGCAGCGTCCATGTTGATTCCACATTCTTAAGAGCACAGGAACAAACTTAAGTCAGAAGAACAACATCACAACTCAGGAAAAGAGCACGTGAACGCACCGTGACCAATGCACTTTGGAACCATCACCACTAGATGCCACTAAAACGTACACACTGAACCTTTAATAATAATCATGCAAACAAACTTTTATACATTGTTCTTTTCAGGATGGTGTAAAAATGCTTTACAGGCAACCATTAAACAAAGAAAATGACTACTAATTAACAAGAACTATTTTTTAAAAACCTGGCAGCATCCCACCCCCAATTCTGATTTACCCAGATCAAATTTTGGTGTTAATTTCCAGACATCAACAAATCTAAATCCTCTTTAGTGTACGTATACTTGGAATGTTTTAGATTTGGCTTAAAACAACATTCAACTTATTTTTCAAAGTGTGCAGTTTACACTACGATGACATCACAGATTTACCTCAGTTTGCTGTCACTGGACGGGGAGGGTTTGCGTGCAGATGCGGATTTGGCCGCCTTGCTGCTGATGAACTCTTCAGTCACAGCACATCCATGCAGAGCGTCTGTGTAGCGCTTCTCCGCTGCCTGTTTGGCATTCCTCTGTTGAAGGCACCGTCAGAAGGTTAGTGTAAGCCAATGACATCATGCTCAGATACTCTTACATTGTTGGATTTCATCAGTCTGTGATGTTCACGCATGTATGCATGAAATGAAATGCTGCACTCTGAAGGTGTAGTTCATTAAGTTTGTAGTTTCCCAGCTATCAGCTTCTTATTCAAAGCCAACTTCACCTTATGGTTGGACGGCATTCAGATATATTCACTGCTGCTCCTGGGGATGTACAGTAGATGTTGATCTTTGATTCTCTTCAGTGACCGATGTGAGAGTCACTGAAGAGAATAGGTGCGTTTGACTTCATACAGCCCCGCTCCAGCAGTCACCTGCAG
>JAPMOB010232980.1:0-12120 GCA_029875015.1 Lepomis gibbosus
TAAAATATCAAGGTGAAAGTCATCATAGCTTGCGTAGTATAGACCCAGCTCCCAACCCAACTTTGAGAATAGATTAACAGTGATATTTTTTTTATCGGCCCATAAGAGTCTCACGTTAACGCAGCATGTTAGCGGCCCACCCTTAGTCATAATGTCCCATTACAAAGCTTTAGTCCAGTGGCAGAGGTGATGTGTTGTTCAGTTTTACTCCAATTTGTTTGTTTGTCCTGGATGTCTAATTCTCATTAAAAGAATGATTAGCAGCTTTCACAAATCCATTTACAGACGTGAACTACAGGACCACATGTGGAGATGTTCACCCAACTCACAGCTCACAGAGAAATGCTCACTGGTCAAGGTCTCTACTGCAACTGGAGCTTTCTGTTATGTTTTGTATGTTTAGTCTGGCTGGCAGGGTGTCAAAATGTATGATTTCTGTGTTCACTGATGTCAAATGAGGAAATGTTATCTCTTCAAGAAATACTTCACATACCATCCAATCTTCTCTACTCGTGACTTATACTTCCTACTCTCGCTGCTGCTGTCTCAATAAAAAATAAACGTTCTGCCAGACTCTTACTTCCCTATAAATATTGCAGAAATGCTTGCTATCATTTGAGCTCAGTGGCTTTGACCCTTATAGTCTTGACTGTCAGCTGGTTTCATTGTTGTTATTGTAGCTCTCTGTTGGAGTCATTACACAGTATGTCCTCAGGAACCTACACAGAAAAGCCAGGCTGGAAAAACAACAATGGCATTTCAACCTGGTGACCACTCATTTTAACAACTGTACACGGATTGTAAATTAGTTGTAAATTTGTGCTTTGAAACACTAATAATCTTTATAATGTGACCACATGCATTCTTCTTATTGGTTAGAAGGTTATAGTGGGCATTACATGGCCCTAGTAAAGCATCCCAACAACAACAACATAATTACTGGGTAATTGGAGTAGTGAAGTAAGTTTATACAAAATTTGTCAAAGATACCATCTACACAAAGCTTCATTTAATAATATAATAGCCTAAAATACAATGCACACACAAAAAAATTAATATTGATTGCTGGCTTGTTTATCTATCTATTTTATTATTAATCGCTACCTTTGGTTTCATTTACACACATTTAACCAGGGAAGAGTTCTCTGACATGTTTATGCCCTTATTTTTTACACACTAAAGCTGAAATATGTACTGTTTTAATCATGCTGGCTTGTATGTCCACGGATGGCTATGTTGGTTGGTTGGAACACAACGGACCAAAATATCCCAACAGCTATTGAATGACTTGCCGTAACATTTTGTCATTTTCCCAGAAGATGAATCCTGATGACTTTGGCGATCTGGTGCAACCAGCAAGTCAAATTTCTCACTTTCCTAGTGTGAGTGATGGAAGCCAGCGAGGCTGTGCAGTGAGCCGAGGTTGCCAGTTCGAGTCAGGACCATGTAATACAATCTCAGGAGCAGCCGGTTACACTCGTGAAATTTCTCAACATCCACTCGATGGATTGGCACATGGTTCGTGGTTCCACGTCCATTTTGTGACATCCCCTCTATTGACACCACAAGGGAGAGATTTGTGATTTTAAGTGAAATGCCTCAACTTTACTACTGGATGAACTGCAGGATGAATTATAATAACTTTGTTAATAGTTTAACTTTTCCTGTAGCACCATCTTTGGATCAACATTTCAAATTGTTAAATTCCTTGGTTTATCTAAATACCCACAAAACTAATGCAGTCCCCATCAGCCTCATTGGCACATTGTGTTCAGTGCTAATTACTCAATGTTAGCACACTAAAAACCAAGATGGTGATCATGGCAAACATATGTTAGCATTAGAATTGGGAACATGTTAGCATGCTTGCGTTAGCTCAAAGCGCTACTGTGCTTAAGTACAGCTCAGACAGCTGCATGGTTAGAGACTTTTAGTTTTGTTAAACTAATGCTGTTTATCTGAATATAAACAATATGTGTATCATGGCCTTATGTTAACATCCTTAGTGTAGTGGTGTTACTTTGAAATTATTGCAGGTTCTTGCAAGATTTGAAATATTAAGTAAGTTCAAGTATGACAAATAGAGACTCCTTTTTACCCAACACCAACAACCACTTTGAACTTGTTTAAAAACCCCAGGCTGACATGCAGACTAACCTCCAGCCCTCCTTCCTTAGGGCTAAGGAAGTGCCAGCGCCTTGGGGCCCGGCGCTTCTGGTCCTGATTGATTCTCTAATAAGGAATGAACAGCAGTGCCTGGTACTTTGGGTAATTGTCATATTTGTCACCCTCAGAAGCGAGCTGAGGCGGTGAGTGTGAGCAACTTCTGTGATCTAATTGGACAGAGTTATCAGACGGTGAACAGCGGCAGCGGAGCAGCGAGCAGCGGTGATCCATATTCAGCTCCAAACGAGAATGAGGAGTCATTAAGAGAGACAGAGAGACATTAGGAGCATCACACACATGCATCAATTTACACACATCCTTGTAAACACATCCACACACACATTCACTGTATCATGTTGATTTTAGTGCCTATATGTCAGCACAGATTTATAGCCAGGACTGGTTAACAAATCTACACATGGAAATGGATTCATCCTCACCTCAAATTCACACAAGAAGCAGCACATCATTGTAGTAAGCACTACAAAAGCCTCCACCTCCACCAAGCTGACGAATATCATGAAATCATTAATGCACAAAAGTATACATTTCTTCCAATCAAGAAAAGTCAAGTATTGGCAAAACATTTTTTTCAGAATCTGCAGGACATCATTAATGATGGCTGATTTTGAGGTAGCTTCTGGAATACAGGCGAGACTAGTTGAAGAGGATTTACAGGAAAATACGTGGAAATACTCATTTCTTATTGGCTGACGGGGGGGAGATTTAAAATCCTTAATTTCGCATAAAGGTTTTACACTCGCTTGAGGTGGTTTTTGTCGAAAAGGAGTAAATGTGCTGGAAATTGCGAAGTTCTGACGTAGCATACTTGTTACACATCTTGCCGGATATTCCCATAACCTGCAAAGACATAGCTGGTAGCAAATTGCCTGCTTGAAACACATTCCGGACCGCCTCTCTCCATTTTTTTAAGATCAATCTCCATCAGTTCCATGAGGCTGGTTTTGTTTCTGGTTTGGAACCCATACATCAACGTAACTACGCTTACCGCATCCTGGTGGATTCCCTCCAGCCCAGCTGATGGAAATGCACATATTTCCTTTTTTTTATTCTTTTTTGCGACATTTGAAAAGTCTGCTTAAAATTGCATGACAATTAGATGGAAGCATGGGCTATTGTGAGGAAAAAAGTGACATAAGGGTTCAAGCCACCAACCTTCTCATTAGCGGACTACCCATTATACTTCCTGAGCCACAGCTGCCCCTGAGCACAGCAAGTTATAAACAGATACTACTAATAGCTCCATGGCAATATCAGTTTTGTGGTGCACTGGGTGTCTGTCATCATTAATGCATCTCCCTGTTTGTCAATAGATAAGTAGAAACTGTTTTGATTGGTAAGTGAATCATCTTTGATAACAGTTCCACAGTCTGCAACTACCTTATCCGTTTACAAATGTTTTCTCCAGAGAGCGGGCTAACGAGGGACAAATTTCAAAGAGGATGGAAAGCCAACGCAGCAAACAGTAGTAGTCATACAATGCAGAGAAATTAAAGGCAGTAATGTAACAGGCAATTAGGCAATAGTGTAACAACAAGAACAGCAAGAATCCCTCCAAATAAATTGTGCACACCCTGACCTCAGCCCCACATCGTCTGAGCTGATCTGCCATGTCCATGGTGAACATTTGGTCAAGTTTAGGTGACTAAAACTTGGTTAAACCTCCAGCTGATTTTCTTGCCATTTTGGTGCAGTGGGAAAAACTATGGGAACACAACATTGACATGTTATCACCTTTTAAGTTGATTTGGCAAACAAATGCTTATCGAAGCGTCCATCAGTTACGGAGCAACATTATCATTCATTTGAAGTTGTTTGCGTCCACCTGATGAATGCAAGTCCAATATTCACTCTCAGCTTTGTTTTGGTCTCTACAAACTCCTGAGGGAAACATCTGGCTCATTAATTGCTAAATGCTTCACTATGTTGACCAGCTTGTTGCTGGTCACTGTGTCTGTCTGCTGTTTGGTGCTCAGCTGGAAGTGTATAGTGGGTTTTTAAAGCTTTTTCACTGATAATGACTCAGTAGAGAGAGTGACAGCAACAATGAGCTGAAAGTCGCTGCAAAGCTCGGTAAAGACAAAGTGAACTGCGGATTCAGCTGATGATTCTCTGAAGGTCATCTCTACAGAGGGTCACAGGGTGTCAAACGTTGTTCTCTGCTTACCACTGTGACAGGAAAGTGTATTTTGTCTGCTACTTTTTAAATGTATACGACATTCAGCTCATTTAGTTATCATTTAATGGACAGATGTCTTACAGTACAAGACAATTACTCCACCTTACATAACAATTTTGAGTTTTAGTACAAAAGGCTAGTGCCTGCTGACAAGCTAACCTGCTGTCACGCAGGATGGGCTTTACCTCTTCCACTGGTGAGTTTGGTCTGAAACACTGCCATAGGTATTCCCAGAGCTGACTGGTGTGCATGCGTTGTGTGTGATGCAGGGGCATGCGCTGATCGCCATAATATGTTAACCTTGTATGTCCTTCTGTTGTGTGTTTACCTGCCAACAATTTAACCACATTAGGCAGGTGGTGGGTGCAAATTTCAGATTCCTTTCACATTGTCACATTGTTTTCACATTGTCATTTGATACATTGTTATTGTAAAAATATCAGTTATAGCCACTTTGTAGTTGTAGAAAGGGGGATCAAGACAAGATGGTGGAAGGAACAGATGTGCTAGCTCTTAGTAGCAAGGCCATGAAAATCAACAGCTTGGACTTACAGTGTAACTCACCAAAAAGCAGGTGTAAATCCATAGCCAGTTTATCAAAATCAGTCAGAAGCGCGTAAGTAATCCTGGGCATTTTCTGGAAACGTTAGTGCAGACCATAAAAAGGCAAAAGTTAATGCTAAATTGAAGGCTCTCCAAGCACATCATTACTAATGCCAGGGGAACTAGCATCGCAGAAAAAATTCAAAACCAGACGAGGCTGTGACTGTTGGAGCTCATATCAGAGTCACATCTAACGCAGTGATCCTGGCTGCCATCAGCACTCTACAAAACATGATGCAGGACTTCAAAGCGGAAATAAAACAGAACATTCTGACAAGGGCTAACATCGCAAAAGCGTTCGAGTTAACCAGATCATTTCTGATGTCATCAGAAAAAATACTCCACACTGGAGGAAGAAGTTGGATTGGCTGTTCCAGAGCCTCAGAGCTTTCATCCTGAACTTAGGCCGAGCAATACCAGCTCTCGTCATCTCATCATGCAGTTTACAGGATGGGAAACTTCACCCAGTCTGCAACAATCTTAATATCCGCTTTGTAAAAGACCTCACCAAAGAAAATGGGGAGGCACTGAGGCCTGTGTGGCCAAAAATTAAGCTAGCAAGAATGCAGGACTGAAGTCTGTGTTCCGATACCTTCATTAATGTACAGAGCACCACAATAGTCATAACTAACCAAGGTTTTTGAATCCTAAATGTGTTTTGAATAATCATGTATACTCAGGGATTAGCTATTGTAAAAATAAAAAAAAAATAAAAAATAAAAAAAACACAATTTGAAATCTAGAGTTGGTCACTGGTTAATTGCACATCACTTGCTATTTTATGAAATCAACTTATACTTTGGCTGCTCCACAAACTGATCACAATGTTGTATTGCAATAGGTCCAACCTTATGAAAGCAGTACCTATTCACGCATATACTGGAAGTGTAACCATAGTCTGCTTAAAAATAATGATTACTGCAAAAATGATAAACTACTTATTAAAGAAATTCTCTGAGGAGCTAACAACTTTTGCCAAAAAGTCTGAATTCCTTAACTATAAAATTAAAATTAAAACCAATTTACCATTTTATTCAGTAAAAAAATTCATTTCACCAAATATGTTCATCTTAGCTACAGAAAAGATAGCAATCTATTTTATTTTAACTATGATAATATTAAATCTTAATGTACTTGGCACAGACATTATAGCAATATTCTTAAAAGATAGATATCAAATTCCAACAACTATTGCAAAAATCAAGCTTCAGATCTTACATTAAATTTATTTTAAAAAGCTATTTTTTGAGTACATGACACTTTACTAAAATAAATCTGTACTATCCCCATTAAATCAGAGATAAAATACCTGGGGATTTACGTTTCCAAGGGCCAAAAACAAAGGAAAATAAAATTAAAGTATGTAAGTCAAAACTAAGAGACCTATAAATACTTAACTGAACACAGGCACTTCTTTTGGTACTATATTCTAAAGCATTTTTTTTTTTTAGATGACTGGAATTTCTTCTTAGGATGGACTTTAATATTGATAAATTACCTAGATCACTATCAGAGTTCCACAAACAAATACTGTTGTCCCAACCCACATGTCTGTACTTTAGAATAACAGATGTTTATTCCATTGTAACAGATTTGTTAAGTACACACGTTATGGGCTTTTATTGTGAAGCTTGAAAACGGAGCATGAATAAAAGAGTCTTACTTCTCGGGTTAGGACAACAGAGTCTCCACGTTTTTATTGTATAACATATATTTTGGCGCAAGTGATGAGCCTGGGTTACGTGTAATTTGTGTAATTTGTTCACTGTCACACTTTCTTTTTCCGCTGAGGGTGGGGAGGATCGGCTCTTGCTACCTAGCTTGCTGGCAAGCACGTATTTTAAAAGTCTGAAAAATAAATTATAGGAAAGCTAATGACACAAGGCTAGGCAAGTTTATTTCTTAAACATAGAACTATAATCTCCTTGCTAGTAGGTATTTATTTTTCTTTATATTATGTTACCCTAAGCATGGCCATCTCCAAGATACAAAAAAATATATAAAATATTATTTCATGCATCAGCAAATAGACATTGAGCNTGGGGGGGGGGGTCTTACCCCAAACTACAGTATACTGTAAATAAGAGAGATACAGTATGGCAGACTGAGTAAAAAGACATGGAGAGAGCGTTCAAGAGTGCCTCCTTGACAACATGCAGGGAAGGACGAGGCTACCTTGTTTGAGAACTTGTGATGAAAAAGTTGAACTAATGTGCGTGTGTCTTCTGCAATAATTTATTACCCCCTGCAGCTGTGCAAATACCAGTGTTGAGCAACATTCCTCACTGCAAATGACATCCTGAGTTTCAGTATTATAATGACGGATCAGCTCTGGATAATTCATCTGAGGGCCCTAAAATATGCAATCACTCTGCATTTGCTCCAGATCCATCTATCACGGCACTCAGCAATTTGCCTACAAAAGGCAGCGCTTTTATCAACACAACAGTAAGTGATAGAAAGTTATGGACCCTCGTGTTTTGTTGTTGTTTGTTCTCACTGAGCAAGACAAAGATCTGATATGCAAGAGCAAAACAACACTGAGGGAGGGAAATATCACAAGTTACAAAATTCCCTCACAGTAAAGAGCCATGAGTTCAGCTCAACGATGAGGAGCCGGGGAGTCAATGAACAATTTACAAAACACAATCAATCAATCTTGAAACAAAGAAAAATCATTCCCCATAGAAATCTCATGTCCAGGTCTCTAAATGTCTCATTATTCTGTCAACACAAACTCGTTTGCTCTCTGTCATGAGTCCAACAGTGGTTTTCAGATGCCAGAATTCCAAGGCTTTGAAAAAGAGAGGACATGATTGAAAAAGGATCCTCCTGGTGAAGACTCTCGCTGTAATAAGCAGAGGTATCAATCATCGTGTTTGCCAGAAGAACTGTTTCTTTCCTCTCTTCTTCTCCTGCAATTAAGATTAGAGTCTGTGATTGAGATGTCTTTGTATCTCAGTGGGACCTGCAAAATCTTAAGGTCAGCGTTTTTTAGTTCAGTGATTCTCAAACTCTTTGTGCCTTGCACCCATTTGAAAAGTAAAAAGACCCGATCCAGCTGAAAACCTTTAAAATGATTAAATTTAATTTAAAGAGGTGGTATTATGCTTTTTGGGTATTTCCTCCTCTCTTTTGTGCATGTAATAGGTTTGCAAAGTGAAAAAACCCAAAGTCCAACCCAAAGGTAGTGCGTTTGTGACAACAGAGGGATGAAAGCAAAATGCGCGTCATATAACGCTGCTACTCCGACACGCCCTCAAAACAGCACCTCTCACCTCCCTTCCAACCACCAGCTACCCTCCAGGCAGTCAATGGACATAAAGTTGTTACTGTGATGTAGAGACAGAGCCCGGTTATAACTTTGTGGATGAAAGATGCATTTGTTACAGATTAATAACTCACCACTCTGAAACTCTTGCTCCAGTCCACGTTGCTAAGCTGGTAAGGGGAAATGCTCTCATCCTCTCATTTGGTCCAATAATGGTCATATTAGTTTACTGACATAATTAACAAACTTCATCAGGTATATGAACAAGCATCACACACGTACACCACATTACATACAGCAAATCTAGACATGCCAGGTCAATTATGCATTCAGAGGATAACAGAAAAGTGGTGAGTGAATCAAACACATTTTGCAAAGATTTTAAAACGTCACAGTGTCTAACGCGTAGAAATACAGGGCGTGTAGCTGAAATCAAATCAGATCTTTTAACACTGCTGGGTCTCTCTCCATCCATCAGTGTGCGTGTTGCTCTGACCTCTGTGGAGTCTCAGCAGTGCTGCAGGACAAAAAACAACCCATCAGCAAACACATCAGAGTTTATTTACCCCTGCTAAGCCACTCAGCGGCGTCTGTATATGGCAGATGAAGCCTGCTCCTTTGATATCCATTACCGTATTATTTGCCGGTAATATCGCTGCCAGTATTATGACTGTAATTATGACTGCCATTCGAGCCAGGCTTTTAACATAATTGAGTCATAAGAAATTAGCATAAAGGCTAATTTGTTTGATTATGCGTGAATTTGGGGAATTATGTGGCTAAATGATGACGGCTGTGTGGCAGGTTAAAAATGAGCTGTGGGGAAATTGTTTTTAAGGAGCTCGACAGAAGCGCAGCGATGCAGCCGGTGTTCATAATGTGTCCGTCATGCCCGTAGATCACCGCAGACCTGCTCGCACCTTGTAAATCAAAGAAGTCTAAGATAGCTTTGACTTTCATGGTTTAACATCAGCTAAAAGTCCAGCTGCTAGTCCTATGAAAATCTTTCAAAATTGCATTGTGGACACTGAGGTTTCAGTTAGCCAGCAATAGGCCCTTTTCACATCAGACATTTTGTCTCGTCATAGTAGGAAAAGCATCGGTGTGACTAATAACATTAACGATGGCTCCATTGTATTCAGGCATCTCAATAAGCTGTGACAGTGAGCCAGCATGCACAATACCAGAACCCTGAAACTGAAGCAGCTAATCAGAATTCAGCCTTCATTAATCTTATTATTTACACCTGTGCTTTTCCTACTGTGGCATGTCTAAACGTCTGTCCCACGGACGTGATTTCAGTTATTTTGGCTAATTAGAATTCTCAGGATTGTGTGATTTGGACTGCTTGAATGGCATCTATCCAACTCCCCTGTTAGCTTTTAAACCTGTCAGGGTCAAAGCTTTGTGACACATCTTAGAATTGTGTTTTGCTTATATGGGCAAGTCAGCATAAGGGTATTGGGGGGAAAAAATCAGTATTTTGTTATTTATATAGTAATTTATTGATGGGCCCTTCAATGCCCAGCACAAGAGTAGGCTGTTAATGTTAATGAGCTGGTGCTGTAGGTGGACTTTTTATTCTAAGCTAAGATAACCGTCTCTTGGCTGCCACTTCATGCTTAATGCACAGACGTGAGAGTGGTGTCAATGTTCTCATCTAACTCTCAGAAAGAAAACAAATAAGTGTATCTTATTTCTTCTGATAGTATCATACATGTTGTGTCAGACTGTTCTTTAGAAGTTCTTCAGCCGGCTTATCGACTGTACAAGGGTACATCATTAAAAGTAAGTATTCATGAGTCATGTGTCATTCACTACGCATCACCCCTTAAATTCAGGCTGATATTTTTGCCATCTTTGGAAGCTTTGGGATCTGCTAGTGAGTAACTAGCTGGCTATAGTTTGAAAGCTACCTACATAATAGCCGCTGTTAATGTGGCTCTTACCCTGAGTCTGTTATTTTTGAGGTTTTCTGACAAGAAAAGGGAATTTTACTAAGGATTTATTGGATGGATGGTAACATCTCACTAATTCATTAAAAATAGACAGTTCTCTCTCTGCTCTGTATTTCATGCAGTGAGCAGATATGACTCTTACCACCCCAAAATGTTACTAGGTTTTGAGTGCAGTCAGCTTCTAATGGATAGGAATGACCTTATAATTCTACTTTTTTTTCTATGTTCAGCACTGCACCTTGACATAGACACCCCAACTCTCTATAGTACCCATTTTCTGTCCGAAGACACAAAAACGTAAGCCTTCACTCTGTATCCATTTATTACAGATTAGTACTGAGGACGTTTTGCCCATTTTACTGAGAACATGCTCTCTGTTGTCACTAGAGGTGATCTTTTTCTAAAGTACAAAGACACGTGTATAGATCAGTGAACCATTGACTTGACTGATTTTGCTGTTGAAATTCTTGGAACCATGTTGTTTTTTACACTGGGAGCAAAGTTCAGCTCCCAGAAAGGATGTAAGAAACTTTAAATTCAGTTACTTTGGTTTGTCTGGATGAAAGAAAATTTTAAAAGGCTACAATGTTTGTAGTTCAGAAAGGTCTGCAACAACTTGTTAAATCCATTAAATGTTTTATTAGTGCTTTTGATTAAACTTTTACAACAAAGTCTGACATGCACAGACTAAATTCATTATAACGTGGAAAGATATTAGATTGGGGCTGCAGGTTAACACAATATAAAGAGGAATGATTTGCTGATTTAGGTTTAAATGTAAATATTTTTTTTTTACCCAAAGGGAGAATTCATGAGAGTAAATTTTAAGACAGTGACAGTAGATATGTCATGCTTGCAGCAGGTTTTGTTAGGGGGTTTTCTAACAATATAAAAAGCAACCATGAAAAAAAAATTAAATTTTAAATATTTTTAAAAATTTTTAAATGTTTGTCTTTTTCTAAAAACATGACAACATATGGTTTACTATTGCATTAACCAGGAACAGCTGGAAGTCCAAGCTGGGCCAGCATGGCTCTATCCTGGCTCTTTTTCCTCTCCTCCGGGACACTCACAGCACCCGCCGTGGTGCTTGGTCCATTTGACTAAGTACATAACCATGCATAATGAACAGTAGTACTACATCAGCATAAGAAATGCCCGGTTCAAAATATAATTCAATAAGCTGATCCATACGGAGGCGTCGGGCTGGAAGCAGCAGTGTGGACACAGCTATGGCGCAGAAGGACCAGAAGAAGAAAAGTATTGCTGGAGAACCCAAAACACATTTCAAGGGAAAGCAAACGTAGTCCTCAAAAAGATTCCTGCCGTGACCTTTAGGAGGCTCCGCATCAAGGAATCACTTTCATGCAAAAATTTAATATGTTTCACATTTGCAAAGGTGAAAGCTGAGTTTCATGTTTTGGGCCTTACAATTAATGGAAATTTTAATGCAACAATTTTAATGCAACAGTATATATATATATATATATATATAACCCATACCATATATATATATATATATCCCGTATAATATAAAACCCCTCTCACTGGGATTGCTGAAGAAGGAATGGCTTATATCAAGACATCCTGCCAGTGGCTAGAAAAGGCTGGACTGAAGGACAGCACAGAAGCACTAATCAGAACGAGCACTTACTATAAGATCAATAGAGGCTGGGGTCTACCACACCAGGCAGGACCCCAGGTGCAGACTGTGCAAGGATGCCCCTGAAACAGTACAGCACATAGCAGCAGGGTGTAAGATGCAGGCAGGAAGTGCGTACATGGAATACCATAACCAGGTAGCTGTCATAGTGTACAGGAACATCTGCCACGAGTACGGGTTGGAAGTCCCAAGGTCAAAATGGAAGACACCTCCTAAGGTAGTTGAGAATGACCAAGCTAAGATCCTGTGGGACTTCAAG
>JAPMOB010232982.1:0-13106 GCA_029875015.1 Lepomis gibbosus
ATCTATCTATCTATCTATCTATCTATCTATCTATCTATCTATCTATCTATCTATCTATCTATCTATCTATCTATCTAAGTAAAGTGTGTAACTGAGCGGGGAAGAAGTAAAAGAAATCTCCACTGAAGTGTAACCACCTGTCACCCCTCATACTGCAGGTATGTGGTAAATCAGCAGTAGCATTGCCGACTGCCCTTGGCGACCTCCTCAGAGGAATGGACGGTGTTGGGAACAAATCCACTCTTTACACCCTCCCAGCCATCCTGGATCTTTATGTCCCCGCTCTGTACCAGCTCAAAGATGTCCCTCGTCAGGTCTACAAATGCCTTATGAAAAGAAACAAAACCAGATTGACGTACAGTCCCTTACATTATGCAGTTACATCAAAGTACATGTTAAAAAACATATAGCGTTTTTTGATGATGAAGCCAAACGCACAACAAGAGAATCACAGAGGATATCATGTAGAATAAGGGTGCTTTCACACACACATCACTCGTGTTCACACCACACTGTTGAACACGAGTGACGTATTAAATTGATTCGGAACAAAGTATTCTGTTTCGGATCTGTTCCGGAACAAAACATATTGATCCAGGTGTGAAAGCACCCTAAAATAAAAAAATAAAACAAAATAAAATCTCATCCACACCTTCTCCACATTGATAGCCTCTCGTGCCGATGTCTCCACGTAGCGCATCCCAAAGGCCCCTGCCAGCTTCTGTGCCTCCTGCAGGGTCACCTGCCGCTGGGCCTCAAGGTCACACTTGTGACCCACCAGCAGGAAGACGATGCTGTGCGGCTGGACGTGGCTCTGGGCCTCCTCCAGCCAGTTATGGACGTTTTGGAAGGAGCGGCGGTTTGTGATGTCGAAGAGTAAGAGTCCACCCACTGAGTTACGGTAGTAAGCTCTGGTGATAGACCTGGATTGATAAATAGGTTGTGAAATTAACTTTGCTGTTTGTGTATATTACAAACCCTGTCACCACTAAGACTGTTGATTGTGGACGATTTTGCAAAAACCTGGATTACATTCAGTGACGTTTTTAAAGTTCTTTGTACAACTAACTGTTAAAGTCTGGAAATATTAATATAAAGTTATTTTTCTAACTATCAAAATTCCATTAAAAGCCCCAAAGGCAGACAGAGATCAAAACCAGGAAAATCAGTCTAAACAGGCAACCAAACCCAATAGGGAGCAGACAAAATTAAAAAAACAAACAAGGTCCAAAAAAATAAATCCAAAACACTAGGAAGAACAGGACCACTTCACAAGGGAATGAAGACAAACTGGCACTGAGATAAGGGAACACACAGACTAAATACACTAGTGAGGGATTGGTAACTAGACAGGGTAAAAGTAATCAGGGCAGGGAAAACAAACCGACACATGAGGAATGACTATAGCTATGTTTCGACCAAAGGAACTATACCCCAGAACTAGTTTCCTGCTCGAGTGGAGAATGGGAAAGTAGAGGCTACTGGCTTTAAATCGAGAATGTCGGCTGTTTTTCTGCAACTGCTCCTCTCTTTTCCACTGTTGTTTGCACACCAATAAATCAGAATCAACAGTCAGATAGTACACACAAGTCTCACCAATGTCCCCTGAGATCATATGTCTGCATTAAATGTATTGCTTGGAAATAGCAGCCAGCATGCAGCAGTGTGTTACAGTGAACAGCTGAGGGAGTCACCTAAATACTGGGTCCAAAGATGTTGTTTTAAGTTTTCATCACTGTGAAATTTTTACACAGAACCGGAGTCGGTCTCCTCTTCTCCAAAACAAGAGGAACCGCTGATTACAGTAGGTAATAAAGCTTGCTAAAAATCCCCCCCCCCCAGCGACCCTGTACACAGGCTCTGCACAGGATGAGCGGTTGACGATGGATGGATGGATGGACCAATCAAATCGGATGCTCATTTATAAATTTTACTCATGGATAGTGGTTGCAAACAATGATACCTGCGAATCGCTCTGTACGGTGTTTATGTCAGCTGGCTAATTTGCCTAATCTTTGCAGGTCTTTAGACCGCGGTGGAAACACACATGGGCTGAAGGAACCTTTTAGTTCCTTGAAAAGAGATCCGGAGACTTAAAAGCGGCTTATTGTAACATAACATTGGAAATACAAAACTAAAAACAGGACAAATACATGATAGGTTTTGGTATTTTTAATGGGATCTGCTGACAGTAACTGACTGTAGTATATTTCCAGCCTTATCCTTTAAACATGATTAAGATATGGGTAGAATTAGGCAATTAAACACTTTGATAAGGTTAGGAAAAGACTGTGGTAACAGTTAAAAAAGGAACATCACAATTTGGATGTCAGTACAGTGACAGTACTCCGGTCTTCTGCATGAAAATCACACCCATTAAACATTGGTCAGTTCACCCAAATCGTAAAAACACACACAGTATTTAAAAAAGTAGTAAAGAATTAGGTTGGCACTTTTCATTAATATCAACAAATCTCACAAATGATCGATGTGTTCTGTGTGTCAATCTCTCAGTTCTTTGGCTGTGGCTCTTACCACAAGCACATTTATTTTTAATGAAGATTTTAATGGTTTAAAATGGGTCATGAATATATACTTTTTAATTAGGCACTATAGTTTTAGTAAAACAAGAGTAAATAGTAATTTTTGGGGGGATTATTTACAGCAGCAGTTCTTTATTAAAAATATATTACTACAGTGCCCATGTCCATGTGCAATGAATATGTCACCCAGTACAAAAGAGTCAAAGTGACAAACAAAAAAACACTTAACATGGATAAGCAGCAGAAATCTGTGAGACATTTGTTTATAGGTCATGGTTCCATTTTGTGGACAGATGAATAGAAGGATCAAAGAACGAGTTGTGTCTACCTGAACCTCTCCTGTCCTGCAGTGTCCCAGATCTGTAGTTTGATCCTTTTGCCCGGCTCAATCTCCACCAGGCGGGAGAAGAAGTCAACCCCCACGGTTGGGTCTGACACCTGGGCGAAGCGGCCCTCGGTGAACCTCCGGATCAGACACGACTTGCCGACCGTGGAATCTCCGATTACGATCAGACGAAACTGATAAAGCCATATCGTCTCCATGTCTCACCAAAATAAAACCTGCGACAAAATAAAATCATCCTCTCAGTCACTGTCATTCATGTTAGGGCTTCAAACATCATTATTTGTCCAACCAATAATTAAAACCCAAATATAGCAAGTTTACTATCATAGAAAGTTGCCGTTGCTCGACATATCCATTAATTGTTTCAGGTCTAATCAATATTACTACATATTAGAATAATTTGTCAAGCTGTTATGCATCTAATCTTCTGAAGAGATTAAAATTTTTCAAAAGCTAAAGACTGAGCTTTGTTTGCTAATCATGCTGATAAAATGTTGAGAAATTGAAGTTGCATTTTGCATTTTGAGACTCAAAAGCAAAATGTACGTGTTGTGTCTCACACAACCACTGCAACAATGATTTTCACAAAATCTGAAATTTAAAACATGGTCTTTGCTTGACCTTGTGGCTGCAGTTTTGTTCGATAACAATCTAAATCCTTAGAAGTGTAAATGAATGTGAAAAACACACAGATTAGAATCAGCATGTTTACATTACATAAAGTCTTCACATGATGTCTTTGTCACATTTAAATACATACATTTTTACAAGAAAGAAAATGGCCATAAATGAAGCAACAGCTTAATCAGAGGATGTGTTTAAATAGATTTAGATTTAACACAAATGTGCATTTAATTTACAGACTGTGTTGACTACATGGATGATTCTTTTTTTATTATGGCAGCCATCATGAGGAGAGCATAGGCTCAAATGATCTCAGCAGCACCCATGTGATTTACAGTTGGGTGATCTAATTTGAGGGGAAGGGGGAGGGGGGAGGCCACTCCTCTCCAACTCAATAAACACTGGTGTAGCCAGCCTCCATGTGGATAGCAGACTGATTGTTATACAGCTATAACACCTAATGAGGCCTAGAAGCTAGCCAAATATAAGATTAATGAAAAGAAACTAAACATGGCTGCTAGTTGATCATTTATCGGCAGTGACACTCACAAGATGTTCTACAAAGTTTGTAAAAAAAAAAAAGATGAGTGATTTGTTTGAATCATGAGGCCCAGCACACTTAGCCTAATGCTAGTATGAGTGTTATTTACTTTCATGATTCATCTTCAGGACAACAATCTAAAAAAAAATAAAATCAGCAAATAGGCCTAAGGACCTACCTTTAAGTTCTCAGTACCTGTGAAAAGCAAACCCCATATCAATGATTATGTCTAAAAATAAGCCTCCAAGGTAGCAGTTGTTTTGTTATTGCTTACAGAAATAACCTGCACCAATAACATGCATCATGTTAACTAGGCCTCTATGTCTACCATCAGTATTTGACCGGTTTGTAAAGCGTAAACCAGCCAGTTGAGTGATGATCCGAGCTGCAGGTTAATTTGAGCAGGACTGTTGATATTGCCGTGAGGATCCGCGGATGAAATGGCAGCAGGACACAACAGCAGCATCTCACACACACACCCTCTTCCTCGCCCTCATCAGCACCATTACCGTAACTGCACACACAGTGGCGCAGCAGCATACATCAAGGGGGTCCTGCTGCTGCCTTCAAAGGCTGTAGGAACAAAAAAATGCACATGAATATAGTCGACTAATTTACTCTCATTTTGTAATTATTAACCTAATCCTTATTTGGCACAAAAATAAAATCACCCAACAACATATGGATACATTAGCAATCGAGTATTATTTATTAGTAGGCTATTTTATTTATTTAGGCTATTTACTCTAACTTCAACGAATATTTAAAATTAAATTAAAATTAAAAACAAATAATTTAAGCAATCAAACAGTGGTTACATATCTTAAAAAAATAGAGCAATTATAAATTTACTCGTTTAATCACGAAATATTAGGATACATATTTCAAATAGAAAAATATAATAGGCTACTGATGGCTTAGGCCCATTTGAACATACTTTAAATGCTATGATTTCTTCCTATAACTATATCAATCATGCCTATTTAAAGTAGCCTAGTTAAAATGTGCTCAACTTCGCAGGACAACTGTAAAATGTAGTTTAATAATCTAATAATTTAATATGAAAGCACTAGCAGGTATGAATCTCTGAATGGGGCGACTTCGTAGCCTACTTTTACTTTGGATACATAGCCTGTTTAAATTAATGTAGCCTACTTTTACCCAAGTAACAGTTTGAATCCAGGACAATTAGTTTTAACAGAATAAATGTGTACTGTGTCATTAATACATGTAGGCCTACTTACGTAAAGATCCTCGTGAGCCTACCAAGAAAATGCATGACAAATCCCGAAAACGACTTGTACGAGGACCACCTGAACGCACCAGCATTGAATAGCCGTTGAATTGGAATTGCTCACATGAGCTGAGAGTCGTCAGTGAAGTAAACGGATTCAGACTGTCAAGTGTGATTAAACGGACTTACTGCTGTGATCATAGGAGATCTTTACCGCTTCTTTCTCAAACCTCGATAATGTTGGATGCTAATAACATTTTTCTCAGCGCTTGGGACTGAAGAAAATGTTCTAGGCTAGGCTACTAATACATTTTTATAATGCCCGTAATTTTATTCTAGCCTACTGCAGTTTACAGTTTTGTTGCGATAGTCCACTGTGCACCAGCAACATTCAAAAAGTTTCTATAGCACTGTTGAGGAGCTGCGGAACTGCAGCCATGCAGCAGGAGCTTTTATTCAAAGTCCTGGTCATCGGGGACTTGGGAGTCGGAAAAACGTCCATCATCAAGCGGTACGTCCATCAGATCTTCTCACAGCACTACCGAGCCACGATCGGTGTTGACTTCGCCCTGAAGGTGCTGCAGTGGGACAGTGACACTGTGATCCGGCTACAGCTGTGGGACATAGCAGGTCTGTTAAACCTCCCCATAACGTTACATCCTGGTTTACAGGCTTAATGTGCATCAGGTGACTGTTATAAATCTCTACTTGTAGATCAGGATTTATTTTCTGTAGGAAACAGTGCGTGTTCTGGGATCTTTGGAAACAAAAACCTTTTGTTTTTCCTCAAACCTGTTAAGTTCTTAAAGCTGCTTCAGGAAATAAGCTTTTGAAATCAATCTGAGCTGAGGGCAGTTAAAGGAAAGAAACAAAACATTTTTTTAAAACAAAAAATGCACTGCAAAACATCTCCAACTTATCAAGTGATGTCTAAGTCCTGTGATGCAGATAAAATGCTGATAAACTGAAGTTGCATTTTGAGACTCAAAAACAAAATGTAAGTGTTCTGTCTCACACAACCACTGCAGCAATGATTTTGCAGCTGCAGTTTTGCTCAATAATTTTAATGCTTTGAAGTTAAAATAAATGTTAAAAACATGCACATGAAATCAGAATATTTACATTGCGTAAAGTCTTCACATGATGACTACATGGATGATTCTTTTTTAGTATGGCAGCCATCATGAGGAGAGCATAGGCTTAAATGATCTCAGCAGCACCCATGTGATTTACAGTTGGGTGATCTAATTTGAGGGTAAGGGGGAGGGGGGAAGCCACTCCTCCCCAACTCAATAAACACTGGTGTAGCCAGCCCAGTGTGGATAGCAGACTGATTGTTATACAGCTATAACACATAATGAGGCCTAGAAGCTAGCCCAATATAAGCCTAATGAAGAGAAGCTAAACATGGCTATTAGTTGATCATTTGACAGCAGTGACACTCATAAGATATCCCACAAAGTTTATAAAAAATGATGTGATTTGTTTAAATCATGATGCCATAGCTGTAGGATTAATAATAACTGGTTTCCAATAGGCTACAATCAACTCCTTTCAAGTGTGTCTTGAAGAAAGATAAAATAAGACAGATTTCTGCCCTAGATTATGAAAAAGACACTTTTAGCAGTGAGTGATGTGAACTTCCAGCGACAGTTTGTGTCCGTCCACTGGATGCCTGGGTCCCTCCCTGTCATTTCATGCTTGGTTGAGGAATGCCGATCTTGTGCCTGCTGTGACTCAAGTGATGCCATGCTCATAATATCTGCCACATGATCGAGGCTACTGTAGAATAAACACAAAGTCATACTCTCTATATTTGTGACTTATATATCGTGCTGTGAGTTCATTTTACAGGCTTGAAATGTGTCTTTACATACGTATGTCTGTGTGTGTCTGTGTGTGTGTGTGTGTCTGTGTCTGTGTGTCTGATGGCTGTCCATGCATCCCAGGAC
Source organism: Lepomis gibbosus (assembly GCA_029875015.1). NCBI lineage: Eukaryota > Metazoa > Chordata > Actinopteri > Centrarchiformes > Centrarchidae > Lepomis > Lepomis gibbosus. Next base: position 7,241 of record JAPMOB010232982.1, read on the forward strand.
AGGAGCGGTATGGGAACATGACTCGTGTCTATTACCGGGAGGCGGTGGGAGCCATGGTGGTGTTTGATGTGACAAGGGCCTCAACATTTGACGCTGTGTTGAAGTGGAAGGATGACTTGGACTCCAAGGTGATGCCTTGGATAATTGCTGCATGAAGTGGGCAACTGGTTTTCAAAAAGTTATAGAAATCTTGAGTTCTGATGTCGGAAAGGTGTGAGGGGAGGGGGTTTCAGATGCTTTTTTACTATACAAGAGGCACTTCCATTGAAGCATACTGACACCCTAAAGTGGCTATAATCAATATGTTTATAATAACAACCTATCAAATGTAAAAATAAAAAGCGACAACCTGAAAGGTGTTGCTTGTAGTGATGAACCTACAGAGAATGATCATTTATTTTACCTTTAGCCTTAGTCGATGATTTGGTACGAGCATGACAGCTTTACGTTGTACATTTATAAGACAATTTGTGTCTCGCTCTGAAATTTATATTTGTTATTTTCTGCATGCCTAAAGATAGATATTACAAGGGTATTTTTTAAAAACAAGTTATGTTAGCACTTAAAATAGCCTAAAAAGTCAGTTATGTGACATTAGTTTGTACAAACAGCATGTAACCCATCTTTTGTGTCTCCTAAGGTGACCCTGAATCATGGGAGGCCAGTTCCAGCTGTGCTCTTGGCCAATAAGTCAGACCAGCTGGGTTCCCAGCAGTCCAAACTCGACTCCTTCTGCAGGGAGAACGGCTTTGTTGGCTGGTTTGAGACCTCGGCAAAGGTACGAGAGGGGAAACAATGGCAATTACTGCAGCTTTTCGAATGAGTCAAATCAGTGGAAAATACATTTGGAATTAGACTGAGGTGGTGGTAACATTTTCCACAAATCATTTAGTGATTTTTATGCAAATTTGAGCCATGAATAAAAGGTTAGAGTTTTTTTGATTAACTTCCAAATGGAAAGAGTGCTATTGTGTTGTTAAGGGCCTTGACTTGAAGCAGAGTAAAATACTTAATTCGAGGCTAAGTCAGCTGCTCTATACATAATTTACACTGTCTGGTTAACTACACATTTTATGTTATTTATGTATCCAAAATTACTGTGCAAATACTAAAAGGTAGAAAAGAATATTTGCTGTGCTCTGGAGAGACAAATAGAGGAATGTCTGCAGCCTGGTGTGAATTGGCCTTTTGTTTTTTCCACTCATCCAGAGTCCGTCTAATGAGTTACACACCAGGGTGCAAGTCAGAGTGAGTAGTTAGTGAACATGAAGGCTCAGCAGACAGGACAGAAACAAGTTTTAACAGTGACATCCTGGCTTCTTGTTAATTTAGTGTGCAATGTCAGAATGAAGAGGTAGATAGTCAACTAAGGCAAAAACAGACTTTTTGATATGCTGTGTTTTCTATATTGACTGTAATATGGGTTGCATTAGACATTTGTGGACATGGCTAGTAAACGGCTACAAGAGGCAGCATATTTTTTCACCTTACTACCCAGAAATCATGTAATGATTCTCAAGCAATAAATCTTACACATCTGACATATTAACTAGTGTTTGTTATATATTCTTGTGTAACTGATATTGCTGAATCAGTTTGCTGACTTAATTATTCTTCTCTAGTTGTACTTCGTGTTTTATCATGACAGATGCACTTTTGAATGGTTTTATCACAAAAGTAAAAGTAAAGGTCTTGGTCATACAGTACATAAGGGTAGTGTATCAACAACCTTGCTAGCAGCTCTGTGAGGCTATACTTCACTGTGCTTTGAGCTAAATGCTAACATGAGCATGCTAAAATGCTCACAATGATGATGTTAACATGCTGATGTTTGGCTAGTATAACGTTTAACATGTTTATTATCTTAGTTTTGCCTGTTAGCTTGCTAACATTGGCCAATTAGCACTTTTCTACAGATTCGTTGATGTGTCATTATTTTTTCAGCTAACCCATTTGGCCAAAAACAAAAGTACTGGATTGAAATTTTGAGAAAGCTGTTTCACAGCAGATTCAGCAGATTTCACAGCTAACTGATAGAATAAAATAATAATTATTGAGATATTTCACACCGAACTACAAATGTCAACCTTATGGCTGCATGTCCTCTGGCTAGAAAGTTCATGATTTCTTTACAGTGGTCTTTTGTTATATTCTCGCTCAGGAAAATGCAAACATTGAGGAGGCAGCGCGTTGCTTGGTAGAGCACATCCTGAACAATGAGGAGAGCCCGATAATAGAGCGAGACCCCAGCTCCCTCGTCTTGTCTGGATACACTAACGCCACGAAGGATCATCTCAACTGCTCATCATGTGTGAAATGATGACTCCTGACCACTCACAGACAACCAGGAAGTGAACACCTGTAAGGCCATGGACACAGAGATAAGTTTGGCTCAGGGACTGTTTGTAAAAAAAATGCCTTTGTACCAATGCTCATGGACTGTGTTCCCACTGCCGGCCAACATGACACACAAAAGTTTGGCTTTTGATGAAATTTTACATTGGTTCCTCGCAGATCTTTAAGTAAGTCAAATTTGAGGTTATTGTTAAACATTTTTGGAAGATTTAATGTGACCTGTGTCAGATTGATATGTCAGCTTTTTATTTTTTTATTATAGTTTTAGGTTACAATATACTGTATATTTCACAGTTATGGAAAACATTTGTTTATTTCACACACAGAAATTGTACAAAAATATTTTTTTTCTTTTAGAGGTATTAGCAGAGGCATAAAATGGTCTTTAAATTAATTACATTAGCTGCATATGTTTGTGTTACATTCTGTGATGTAACCCATATCTGTTATCTCATATGAATATACACTTCCAGTGCCTAATATGGACAATTTTCTACAGATTCAGCAATAGCATTATTATTTATTAGTCCAAAAGAAAGAATGCCAGCTCTGCACCTGTCTTGCAGCTTTTTATTTCATGGAGCTCCCACGAACGTCCGGGAGCATCTTGCTTTTTCACTCTTTTTTTTCTCTTCTTAGCTTCCTCCTTACAATAGCAGGCGACCCGGATCTGAAATGACAGAGACACCATTCACTTTATTACGAGTCAGTGTACGATCAAACTTATTTTGAAGCTGTTATTTTAAGATAAAATTGCTATATAGTGTTGCTTTAAGCTTCCTGTAGAACAGCAAATTGACATTTTTACACCTCAGTTTTTCCAAGGATAAAAAAGAAAAGATTTTTTTTTATCTTTTCACAGAAAAAAGCTAGCTGCTCCCCCGTTTCCACTCATCATGCTAAGCTACGCTAACTGGCAATAGCCTCGTATGTAATGTACAGATAAGAGAGTGGTATTGAGCTTCTTCATCTATTCAAACTGTTCGGTAATTTTTTTGCTCAGTTACTGAGCAAATTATCAAAATCCCAAAACATACACTAAACTGGTTCCACTATGTTAAAACTTAGCAGTAAAATGAGCAAATGTAAACTTTCTAACGACTTGACGATGGTCACCTACTGGACAGATGTGTCAGACAGTTAACTAGCCTCCTATCTGTCATTACAAAGGTTGTATTATCCATCTGCTGAAGACCACGGCCTTATTTTTTAGCTAATGTTAGGTATGATTAATCCTTTAATGCGTTATTAATACACACCAGGATACATCCTGTGTCTTCTTAATTGGTCTGATTATGTGTTTTCTTACACACTAGATCGTAAATTGATGGACCAGAAAATTTGTTCTCGCATGCAGTCGAGAAAGAGAATCCTTTGCAGTCAGAAATAAACATAAATGTTGAGGATGTAATCGAGGAGAGTCAATTTAGCAGATGTGTCCAGTAAATGGACTATTCGATGAGTTGATAAAACCTAAAGGCTATTAGTGGGAGTGAGAATTTCTTTAATTAGGAATACCAGTGGTAAAGTGTAAACCACTTTACAACATCTGTGGTTCTTCCAGTATTACTTTGTCTTTTCACGATATACAGTCATATCTCCTTCTAGCTAACCACTAATTTCCATTTCATTACAGTATCTATGTGTGGTTTTAGTCTATAACAGTTGACATTTCATCCTCCCAATGTGAATATTTTACTCAAGATATAAATAATTTTGATAGCAACCCTGACTCACTGTCACTTTATTATCTCTATTGTTGGTATGAGGCATTTTATTCAACACTAAAATCAATTTCTTGCCAGTCAAAAACATGGTATGTGTTGCTCTTTTCAGCACATAGACGACAGAACAGCAGAACAGTTGAGTCTGCCTGGAGTGTTATTTGAAATTCCCTGTTTTCAGATTAGCCATTTGCTTTATATTGTACTTCATCCCTTTGATGTGTAATAGCCTGGAATTGTAATGCAACACATTTGTAACTGCATTCTCTGTGGACCAGACTACACGCAATAAAAAATGTATTTGTGGTGCTGAATACTGCAGTGTGTTTTCAGCAGTGTCATGCACTCAGGATCTTTGCATGAATCAAAAGGCATGTCACATTCTCTCAGCTCAAGTCTATACGTTTCACCCTCAAAATCTGACATTGACTTGATTTACAAAGAGAGTAATACAGGGGCAAAACATTCATTGGATTAACTGGCTTCTTCTTTTTTGTCATCATTGTAAGTTGAAAATCTTTGGGTTTTGGAAGATGGAAGGAAGTAATTGCAGGAAACCATCATTTTGTGTAAAAGATAATTAACAGGTGATGTTTGAAAACCCCCTGAAAGTTATTACTTACCACTGTACTGACGGTATTTCCAGAATCTTCAAAGACTGTTCCAACATCTGGATAGAAAATATTCCATCCGCTGAATGACAAAAAAGATTTTTAAGTTGTTGCGCGCATTTGTGTCTCAGTCAAAACAAAGACGGCCCTTAACCTTGAGTTTCTGAAAATACCATGTTAACAGTGTTTTTAAACAACCTGGGTTTTTCAGACATCACCGGTTAATTATGTTTTAGTGAAACTGATGGTGACCTAAATATACTAATACATGAGAGGCACCAACTAAGAACGATATTTAGTGGTGTGAATATTTGTTAATTGTAAATTTAACAGAATGTTTCCAAATTGCATTTCTATACATTTTTTCCAGTAAATTTCTCTTTATCTAATAAACCTAGTAATATTGTCTGCAATCAAAAATGTGGTTCCTTTAGAAAATGATTTTCACAGAAAAACCCTCTTCAGATGTTTGTCTTTAAAATAAAGCAGGGACCATCACTGAATTCTCCCTGGTGAGATTTACTTAACCATGAAATCTCATTAAGACACATACTGGGAATGTTGTTTGGAACCAAATGAACATTCCTGTAAAATTATCGCAAGGCTAAATGTCACCATATGGGGACCTTTTCAGACGTGTTATGTTATGGGCTATGTTTGCTGGGATTTTTTATGGTAACAACAATAAAACAGCATAAACTATCCCTATAAACTGAGGGGTCATAGGATATCATATAGAATTACTGTGATAGGATTACCACCATAAAAATCACTATAGAAGAAGCTACAATAGAGCCACATTTTCAGTCATTATGAGACAGTAGGAGTCACACTGAAGCATCACACAATGAAAAATCTTGTGTTGATGTTATCATGGGGTTTCCTCCCTATGTGTCTACATTTCATTGGACAGCAGGTAATCAAGGAGAGTTTGCACATCGCACTCTTGAGCCCCCCAGTATGCAGCGAGGTGATGAACCAGCTGATGCTTTGCCTCGACTTGAGAAAACGGGGGGCAGCCTTTTGCTTTAAGATGCCCTCCCCCGGACCCGAGAAGTGGCCCAATCGCCCTCCTTTCCCAGTCACCTGATTCATGTACTGCCATTTTACACACACAAGTTTGACTGACAAAAATTGGCCTATCGGCAACCTCAACGCAGAAATACACCCTTTTTG
>JAPMOB010232982.1:13128-26996 GCA_029875015.1 Lepomis gibbosus
ATCTCGGGGGGTGGGGGGATAAAAAAAAATCCCCAGCTAAGGTTAGATGCAGCCAGCGCGGGGTGCTGTGTGGATCAGAGAGGTGTCTGCTGTCGGATCTCTGCGCACATTCAGAGGAGAAACCGGGCGAAGAAGAGGGGAAAAAGGGAAAGGACAATGCTGGGTCGTCTCTCAAAAATGAGTCTTCAGTCGTAGGGGATGCCGCATAGATCTGATAATAACCACCGGTAGTCCTTCGATTATTGGCATCGTTATTTCGGATTCAGCCGGCATCTCAGCCTTGGCAGCAGCTATTTCAGGGATACAGCTTAGGCTACTGTACATTGTCTTATAGTCGCCAATTATCCCAAGCTGCTTTTGATGCTCTGATTAGATGCCTACACTGATTTTCAGCTTATTTACATAGGCTAATATCTCATTTTCTGTAACTGGCTCATCCTGATGCCGTCGACTGAATACTGAGCGCTTCCCTGGATGTGACCGTCTTATGTTTTATTTGGCCGCCGCATGAATTCTCCCACCGGATCCTCGCCGGTGTACGCTGCTGTCCTCCCCCTCCTCCTCTTCCTCCTCCACTTGCTCAGACGGCCGATTCTCGCAGAGGGCACTACCCTCCTCCCTGCCGCTAAAGACATTTTTATCGTCCTCCCCGGATCCCCCCACCCGGACTCGACCATCACTCCGCCTGCTTCCTCGTCCACCACCACCACCACCTCCGCCACCACTTCCACCTCCTCCTCCTCCTCCTCCTCCTCCTCAGTAACATGTCGGGACAGTCTTTGACGGACCGGATCGCCGCCGCGCAGCACAGCATGACCGGGTCTGCCATCAGCAAAGCCGTCTGCAAGGCCACGACGCATGAAGTCAGCGGACCCAAGAAGAAACACCTTGACTGTAGGTTAAGCATACCATCACGGCTTACTGTATATATAGCCTGCATGCATCAAGCTACCAGCATCTCTCCTCACAAAGGATAGCTTGTATAAACACCCCCTCTCTCTTTCTCTCTCTCTCTCTCTCTTTCATCATTATGTTTGCAGCCTCTTTAATTAGGCACCGTTATACATTCCCTTAGATTAAAATGTGATTTTACGCAGCGAAGCATATCCTGCAGTGTATCTCGCCATTAATGCACGCAGTCAATTTTGATGGCCTATCAGGCGAGGGGCAATCAGCCAGGTGCTATATGTGCATGTCATTCAGGGGAAATAGGCCACTCTGCTATAGGCTAATCATATTGCAACCAGCCGCTTTACAGTGTAGGCCTATCCATTATTAACGCCACTATCAAGCGGCGGCGCTTCATCCTCTGGAGACACTTCAGGACAGAGTGTGCTTTATTCCTGCAGCATCACCAACATTCACACTCCATTTCTACAATTTCACATTCAAGTTCACTGTCATGTCCTCTGGTGCATTATTATCACTAATGACTGTGTCACTGCTGTCCTGATGTGCTGGAGGATAGAGAGAGACAGAGAGAGAGAGAATGAGTGTACTGTAGCTCTGCTGGTGGGTGTTAAAATGAGGTGTCAGTACAGATTCTTTATCTTCACATTCGACTAACTACCTATGCATTGGCAATCTGCAGCAAATTATGTACACAGGGAGGAAGAGGATTCCTCACATGTACATTTTTAGAAGTGATTATTAGGTTAGGTGGCTTTTCTGCCTCACTATACTTGACATGATCGATGGAGAGCAGGGGTAATCAATGGTGCTGCCAGTTAGACACACAGGCAAGTCAGTCGAACAGCTAGAAGAGACAGACAGACACAGACGGGTTGCAGGGTGTGTGTGTGTATGTGTGTGTGTGTGTGCGCTCGTGATGGGGTGGGGTGTGGGGGTAGCAAGATGGCTAATCAAGAGGAAATGTGGATAAATCAGTCTGAGAGAAACAACAAGGCGGGTAGCCAAACAGCCGGAGAGTCAGTCATCCAGCTACACAGCCAGCCAGTGAGCCGGCAAGTTTGGCAGTGGATTAGTCGGTCATGTCCACAACAGAGGTGACACTGGGAATTCTGGGCTCCCTCACAAGATGTGCCACTGGGCGCCTTAACACAATACATCTAAATTATGGCTGTATCACTTTGCTCCACTAAAAAGGCTACTAAATCAGAAAAACACCCAGTGGGGGTGTCTGAAAAGGTTCAGAAGCAAGTTTCTAAGTGCACTTAGTGCGCCTTTGTGACTCTTCAATCGCAACATTGGGTATTTACTGCTGCATTGATTTCCTTATCTTGATGGTGACCACAAGTAAAAGCTAATTATTTAGGTTTTCAGTGGTATTACCGCTGTAGTCATTTGTGAGGCTGATGTTTTACATTTTGGCTGCAGATAGAAACTAGAGGATTTCTACAGTGCGTTGGCTGACTAACACTGGCTGCGGTTACATTTTTAATTTCTACAGAAAATAAAGTATATTGATGAGTCTAAATAAAGTATTGTATTAAGTGTGAATGAAAATGATCAGTTAGAGGGCATCGAGTGATTGGCGCCGTCATAGGTTTATTATTGCGCTTACTACCGAAGCCTCAGTTTTTATAGGGACATGGTTCCCCTGCAGTTATTAAATGGTAGAAGGTCGTCCACCTTCAGCAATCGCCACGAGTTGGAGTCTCTCGGAAACTATTAAATGTCACGTAACTCAAGGGTGAGAGAACATTCTCTAAAAATAGAACCGGAGCATTTACATGACAAATTTTCATCTGTCAAATGGATTATAAAAAGGTTTATACCACCGCTCTCAAGGACAATGGAGTTTCTCTCAGAATGGGTCAGTTAACTTTGATCGTGGTAGTTGCACAAGACGATTTTGCCCTGATCCAGCTCTTATTCTGATCATTAGAGGAATAAAAAGCTCCGTGCCCAAGCAGAAACTGTAGGCCTGGCTCAATTCTCCCCCCCTGGAAGCTTGAATTGAATTTTTAGCTGAATGAATGTTTTGTACTTGAGCCATTCAGATGCAGCTGTTCTATGGACACAGCTAGCTTTCACAATAAAACACTTTCTATTTCCTCCGAGAGGGGCCCCTGTACTACATGCAGGACATGATATAACATACGACTCTCCGTTTATTGACTGCACTAAACTCGACTGAGTCGGCTGTAGGACACTGTAGGTTGGTCTTAGGTCTGATAGTTAAGGTATGTGTGACCTACTCTCTCAGTATGCAACTCACCCAGACCACTGTTGGATCTGAGAGTCTCTTCTTTCTCAACTTGTCTGGTTAAACAGGGTCATAAAAAGTGGCAGATACTTGGTCTCTATTTTGAGCTGATGGAAGGGTGCATAAAATGCCTCAGCAGAAATGACACCAGAAAATGGAACAAAATCAACGTGGCGACGTGAGGCAGAATAGGGCCTAAAGGAACAAAATATAATGAAACAGAGGTGACTGGCAAAGCAGCCCATCAGTGGGATTTAAAGTTATATCCACAAGGGCTAATCCAGGCTACGTTTTCTGTTTCTGCACCTGAGTGGTGACTCTGGATCACTTTACCATAACCTCAGAAGTTTGATAATTACAGACAACATTTCAGTTACCTTTAAAATATACTCAACTTGTTATTGATCCATCTTGCTTGGCACAGTTGAAAGATAAGATGATTTGCTGATGAACACATGATAAATCAAATGCACTGCTCGTCATTGAAGCTATAGTTAGCAAACAAGTCTCATTGGCATTTTCTTTTTCATGACCTTGACAGACTGGTTGGTGATGTATATACGGCCAATGTTGATTATTTACTACCCCATAGCAAATGATGAGCATGACAGACAGAGTAATGGGATTTCACTTTCACTAGGCAATATTCTGCATGGCTGGGATCATCGAGAGTAGCGAAAGATACCAGATTCATCACAAGTAGAATAGTAATCAGGCCAAAAATGACCTTCTGTCCTGAAAGCACAGTTATTTTTTAGCATATAATAAATTTAGTTGTCTTGGCTGCAATAGTGATGAACTGTATGTTTGCAAAAAGAATAACCACAGACAGAATTTGAAATACGATAGAAGAACACAAATACAATAAAGCCGCACCAATAGACGGCGGGTTTTATTATATTTTAAGTACACAGACACGCCTATGCAGTATAATGATCCTAATTTCAATGCAGTTTCAGGTTACAAATCTACAAAGATTGAAATTACTCACTTGATTTAAAGCAGAGGTCTTAAAACACCTTCAATAAAGTTTTTATTACATTTTACAGTAAAATGTCTTCATGAGAAGTCCCTCCAGTCAAACATACTTCAAGATACTGGGTTTATATTTTAAACTGTGTTATTGATTTAAATTATTTCCTACGTGGACCGCAGTTTATCAATAATCCCAGTTGGCAATCACACAGTCGATACTTCATCACATCCCTGTGGCTATCTACACTGTCACATGTCGATGATTTAATCCTAGCTGATGTATTATCACTGGAAGGACTACATAGAGGTGCACCCAGCATGGAAGTATTTCACTGAATAAGCTCTATTATTTAGGTGTAGTTGTATTCAAGGAGAAGCATGATTGCTTTGCTATTACTCTGCAAAACACAAAATAAAATCTTTAAACAAGTGTTTAAACTATGAATGTGGCTCTTTGAGGCTGAGTCACAGTGGTGTTTTGTGCTAAATGCTAACCTCAGCCTGCTAGCATGTTCACAGTGACATCAGCTAACATGCTGATTATTCTATCCTCATCTAGCGTTAAAGACAAATACTGCAACTAATAGGGTCCAATAAAGACCTACGGGTCATTAACTTTACACTTGGGTTATATACAAACTATAACTGCAAACTACAACGCAGTACTGACCTTCACCAAGACAAGTGCTGAACTTGTCACAGCAGCTAGAAAGTTTGTTGCATGTCCACTTTGTCTTTGTGTGTTCACCTTTGACAGGAAACCTTCATGTGTTGGAATCATGTATGTTGGTCTATTAAGCCAAAAAGAAATTCACAAAACAGTAACAATGTGTAAAACATAACTCTGCCATTACCATGTATGTTCTGATATGAATGCCCTGAGATTTAATTAGGAAAAGGGAATTTGAAATATAAACATTATTTTGAATAAATATAGAAATACATCAATAGTGTTGAATCCGGGGTTATACTGAGGCTGCACCTAGGTGGTACAGTCGGGTCTAAATATATGCTTCAGAAATTCAAAATGTGTTTGGGAATCATTTAATGGGTTTGTACATTGTTTTCTACAAGTCTCACTCTCCACTTGGAGATACTGGGAGCAAACAGGCCTTTATATTTGGCCCTAATGCAGGGGACCAAATGTCATGATGTTAATGCAGCAGACTGAGAGTCTGCCTGTCTGACTGCGGTGATAATTCAAGGCAGGCAAGTTGGACAAGTCGATGAAGACTATAATCAATATTGTTACAGTTATTACAGGCTGTGTTGTTGCTACTGAGATTTTCACACTCAAAAATAGCATAAAATAAAGTCAAGCTGAACAGGATTGACGCATTAGCTGCGGTGAATTGTGGGTGCTCCGGGTTCCTTTGACATGCATTAAACATTTAACCGTGGTATCAACTGCGGCTTGTCGGTATCCAGCGTTTCAGCAGGCACAGAAAACATCACAGAGGTTTGAAATAAACCCTGATAACCTCTGATCCCAAGGATGAAACAGATCAAGGGTTTGCCTCAGAAACCAAACTGATTGTAGTTTACTCACAGTAACTCACACAAATTCTCTCTCCACCTGTCTTTGAATACAAGTTAACTTCTTCTCACACCCCCAGTGGTTTCACTTACTGCATCAGGGCTGTATTTAATTTAGTTACTTGTTGTGTTCTGCTGTCAGCTTCAAGTAAGGTTGCTTCTCATCTTGATTTTTAAATTTTGAGAGATTTTATATGATTCAATTTTATTCATCCCATGTGGTGTTTTTGTTAGACCAATATTATCTTAAATAATCTGCTCAATCTCTCTCTATCTTTGTTAATTACAATACTACTGAGAACTTTATTTTCAGAACAAATTAGTGAGATAGATGTAATTGGTTTATTTAGAAACAAATCTTAAACCTGCTGATAAATGTCACTAAATAGATTTCATGGAGCAGCTGAACAGTAAGTGCACACTACAGTCTATTTTATGAAGGGTTTAGCTGTAAAATGCACAAAGTCAAGTTTAGAGAAAACAATTAAAACTAGGTTCTTTAACTAGGAGTCAGTAAAGCTTTGAGATTAAACATACTTCACATTTTGATCTTAAATCACAGAAATCTTTGACTAATTTAGGTCAACGTACTACCAATGTGTCTGAATTTTGAATCACCTGTTATCAGTATTTAATTAATTTGGGGGCATATTGTTGTTAATGTAAAACAAACCTTTTCATCTGTCTGTCCTTTGAATCCGACACAATCCTTTTGAAATGTGTTTAACATCTGCTTTGAACACACATTTTACACTCTTTATGCTACTCTCAGAGGGTAAACATCGGAGTCAACTCAGTTTTTAGTCCATCACTGCTAACAAAGATGCTCTGGAAGAAAACTCTGAGTCATTATGACAGTAAAAAAAAGAAAATGTATTTCCTGAGTTCATCTGAGTTTTTTTAGTGGTGGAATAGAAATGACCTCGTAATGCAACTATCCATCTTCTGAGATGATATTGTATTGCCATTTTGGTGGAACAGGTATGTAGCACTGTTGAATTACAGCCACAGAATGGAAAAATGTGTGATACAGTAGCCCTGGTTCTGATTCTTCTGTCTATACCGTCTACTATTAAATAATCTTTTGTTCATTGATTTGTGTGCTAATATTGAGTGAGTCAAAATTAATGCAGGGGTCAATAACACTGCAGTCATCTTAGTTGTTCACTCATTCCATCAACTCATAATAACTCAACCTTTAAGCTCTCTGTGGTTATAAATGATGATTATGACATGTAGATGGTGGTGTACATGAATGTTAATAATAGTCAAAACTGCAACTTTACAAATGATCTCTAAGATTTTGGCCACATTGTTCTACTATTTGTATGTATCTATATATATGTTTTTTTGTGTCCTCCAGACCTGATCCACTGCACCAATGAGCTGAACGTCAGCATCCCCCACCTGGCAGACACACTGCTGGAGCGCACAGCCAGCAACAGCTGGATAGTGGTTTTCAAAGCGCTCATCACCACACACCACCTCATGATGTACGGCAACGAGGTGAGCTGACCACACCAAACGTATGGAAGCCCAGAGCGAGGAAAGATCATTATTTATCAAATTAGTAGTTTGTCATCTTGACATAACAAACATGTTTTAATGAGATGTAAGAATTTGTGACATGGCTGCATCAGAACTCGCTCTAGAAATGTTTTTTTTGTTTGTTTTTGAGGTCAGAAATCAGAATAAAAGCTAAACATGATAAATAATCATGTTCACTCCAGTCTTTCATTCAAGTGAGCTATAGATTGTCATACATTTTTTTGGGGTGCAGTTTTGCTAACTGAAAAATCTTAAAGGCCAAGAAACTACTCTGTTGGAAAGATAAATACTTTTTTATTCATTCGTGAAGATTGCTGTCATAATCCTGGGTATTCAAATTTATTTCAGATGCAACAACTACCATACATATCACACCATCTATGTCTGGATTGCTTTGTCCGGTTAGTATGTAGCAATAGTAAGTTGTAGACTATAAGCATCAGGTGGAGCACATTACTACTGAAATTAATTAATTGTTTGATTCTTTTATCAGGCAAAAACACTTTATGTTATTGAATGTCTTTGGAGTTTGGTCTACAAATATGGCAAACTGAAGAGCACGTTGGGTCCTGGGAACCTGTGATGACATTTATTAACTGACCAAATGTGTGACACACACACACAAACATGAGATAGCGACACCGATGCGATTCGTTTGACAATCGGCTATAGCTCGAGTTGTTAATCTTATCCTGTGAATGACATGTCACTCGCCAGGTTGTTGAAATTTCTCCCCAACTCTTTCAGCAGGTTTATTTGAAGTTGTATCTTCCAAGTGTCGAACCAGGACTGATGAATATCCCGCTGACCCTCTTGAATAATCAAACAATAGCTTTTTGCAACACGATGTTTTGAAAATTTGTCAAAGATGCCTGGGTTTACCTGAGCAGAAAACAGTGTGAGGTTTAAAGCCCTCTGCTTCCAAGTGGAATGCTGTAATGGGATCATTGTAAACAGTTAACCAATTGGACATCATTTACAGTAAAGAGAGAAAGTGTTGTAGAGGAAGATTGTGAATGGTTTTATTGCGTAGGATTGTTATTAATGCTTGTGCAAGATGAGCCAAAACTTGTGTGGGTAGCTGGTTGACCTGCTCCTACTTGCCAACCAAGACCAACCTGAGCCAAAAACACAACAAAAACACATTGTAAGTGATTATTGACAGGTGTCATAGAGACAAATATACCATTTTCCAGGAAGTCAAAGTTTCCACTTCAAGACTTTAAGTCAACAAACTAGGCCTCTATAAAAATGTTTGTGAAGCTGCAACTCCTGCCTACAAATGAACTATTCTCCTTGCTATTGTGTCTGCGTTGACACGGCTTGATATTGTCAGCATGAGATAAGCTCCTAACTCTTTCCGCTGTCCTTTTTCCATCAGAGATTGATGCAGTACCTTGCCTCCAGAAACACGCTCTTCAACCTCAACAACTTTCTCGATAAGGCTGCACTACAAGGTGATTTAATGCCATTTGGCTGTTTGTATACTCAGCAGTGCTGCACGTCTAACAAAATGACTTTATGTTGGCCTTTCCTTGGCTCTGTAGGGGTATCAATAAGCCAATTTCAAAGGAAAACTACAGTCCAGGACAGAAAAGCTACAGACAGTGTTCTTTTGGTTTGATACGAGAAGCTGCTGATTGTAACTGTCAATGAAAACACATGCTCAGTGACTTTGTAATTAAATGTATTTGAAAGTAAGAATGCCACTTTGACATATCTCATAGAGAAGTGTGTCCATTTCATATGAAAAGGATTATGGTTTCTTGACCTGGTTTGAAAATAGACCATGGTGATCAGTCTGTAACTGCAGTGCCCCCTCTTCGCCTCCCCAGGGTATAACATGTCAACTTTCATCAGACGCTACAGCCGCTACCTGAATGAAAAAGCCATGTCTTACAGACTAGCAGCAGTGGACTTCACCAAGATGAAGAGAGGGTAACAATCTTAACACACACTACTGACATACACTATTAGTACTGTGTAGCCTGTATATCATCGACTCACATAAATGTTGGGGCATTAACCAAAAAGGATGTGAATATTATTTTCCACTATTCAGCAGATGGCAGTGCTAAAAAAAGCTAAATGGTAAAATGTAGCATAACAGTAGCACAAGTAGGGAAGAGTCATGAAGTCGGTAAAACAAACTAGTAATGGCCACCTATAAAGTTTGCTAACTAACAATTTAGCTAACATTAGCCACCACAAGCTGCTGGTCATACCTGACAAAAAAGAGTGTTTTTGCAAAATCCTTGAAGGTATTGAACTGAGCAAGGGTGCATTTTTTGTTTATAAATTCAACTTTCTATTTGAAGGACAAATAATGTTGTTTTTTCTTTCAAATGAAGCCTCACTTTAAAATGTGTTTCTTGTCGCTAATCCACACTAAGAGCCTTTCTGCTATTATTCCTTCACCCTTTTGGTTCTAAAAGAAGCTCCTTACAAACGTACAGATGTGATAAGTCCAGTGTGTGTGTTGCATGCGTGTTTGTGTGCATGTATTCTTCTTTGTTACTAGGGCTGACGGCGTGATGCGCACCATGAACACTGAGAAGTTGATTAAGACTCTGCCCACCATTCAGAACCAGCTGGATGCACTGCTGGATTTCCAGGTAAAAGTCTAAGTTAAAACACACAAGATGTGTATTAAAATAAAGTGTGGCAGTCACTGCATTATGTTGATCCAATCTTTTCTTTCTTTTTTTCCTTCCAGCCTAACTCCAACGAGCTGACCAATGGGGTGATCAACACAGCTTTCATGTTGCTGTTTAAAGATTCCATACGGCTGTTTGCTGCTTACAACGAAGGAGTCATCAACATGCTGGGTAAACCACCATACATACAATAGATCCATAGTTAATCTCTGTTGAGTCCATTTAGTATTTATGCATTAACTTGCCTCTGATGTTGAGATCAGAAGACTGTGACTCCACTCAATCCTTCTTTAAGGGTAAAATCAATTTTTCCTCCGACTGTCTCTCAAAGTCCAATTAAAGACTATAAAGATCACCTTTTCTTCCATTAATTATTAAGCCAGTGAGGAGTCAGGGGCTGAGAACACTCCATCGGGCTCTTTAGTGAGGAGTTCATTAAGTGATTCATTACTTAATTGACCTGATCTGAGGTGCTTCAGCTGTAGTTATATAGTAAGTGGGACTCCACATGGAGCATCCCAGCCTACATGGACACCAGATGTGCCAGTTTATCAGGACAAATCTGTTCCAGATTAATTTTCTTAAGCATTTTTTTTGATTGTATACACCTTATGCACATTATCGTCTAGCACCTCACTGGGCTAAAATAAATCCTAATTAAGTATTTCCATGGACTTGAACTAAATAAATAGTAATCATGTGCTGTTTCTGGTCTTCTGATGCACAGAGAAATACTTTGACATGAAGAAGAACCAGTGCAAAGAAGCTTTGGAGATCTACAAGACATTCCTCAACAGGATGACCAAACTGTCCGAGTTTCTCAGAGTGGCAGAGGTAACGTCTCTTTGTCGTGCTAATCCTCGACAGAGGAAACAGAGAGGGAAACAATATCTGTCTGGAGCGAATCTCGATGGTTCCTCTCCTCTCCTATAAACATATCTCCATGCTCTTTTATAATTTTCTTCTGTTTGTCAGAAGAATTTAACCTGCACTTTAACCCGTTGAGATTTGCTCCAGACTTCTGTTACTCTTGGGATCCTGATTTACGGTTGCTTTTTCCAAACCCAAAACTGACCGTAGATCAGTGTCCGGGGTTTTCTGCTCTTTAATCCTCCAAGGCTTTTTTTTGCCTCTAGATTTTCTCCTGTTTCTGTCCTTCTCTTGCCCTGACCTGGGGAGGGGGTAACTCCAAGACAGTGATAAATGGCCAAGTCTTAGACTATCAGAGAGTCACTCATGTAGAGCTTCCAGTTGAGGGAACCCTTCGCGTGCTGCCTGTTCACATGCCTGCACTGCATGCCCAAGCAAGCTCTTTTTCTATCACTATCTCTGTCTCCTCTTCCTCTTATTTTATTTCCTCCATTTTCTTTAAAAAATATTTTTCTTTATAATGGCTGTTGTCCAATTAACAGTTGCAGTCCACGCTAGGCTTCACAGTGAATATAAACAGCTGTATCCTCTGTAGACTGCGTAGCATTATCCCGTGCGCCATCTTCAAAGGCTTTCTCTCTGCTTGGTTTCGTTCCCATTTGGAAGAAGGTTTGGTGCAGCCGCTCAATCCAAAGAAACAATAAACAAAAAAATAAACAGACTAACGTTGACTTTAAGGACCCATTCATTTTACCTGTCTAACAAAATGTGTGTTTGTCTGTTTGTGTGTCATCTGTGTCCCTCCCTTGTCTTTCTGTTCAAAGTCAACATTAGTTGAGTGTCTTCCTTTTGGATGTTTCTTACCTCGCAGTCACGTGACCTGTTGTCTGCCCTCTCCGCCCTGCCTGTTCAATCAGTCGGTGTGCTCAGCATTCATTTCAAACCAGTCTCCAGATCTCAGTGTGTGTGTGTACTTATAAGTGTGTGTGTACATGTACTGTATATATATAGGTGTTTGTATGCGTGTGCATGCGCCCTCCTTCCCTCCTCCTCTGTTGTCTTTTATTTGTTTTCCTTTCCAGCCACTGCATGAAGTAATGAATGCTTGGGTTTGATTCTTCTTTCTCCCTCCTCCTCCTCCTCTTCCTCTTCCTCCTTCACACGCCTCTTCCCTTTTTTTTGACTCTGTTGGGTTTTATGGTTTATTCCTTGTTTTATTATTACATTTGGTTTATTTTTTATTTTGCCTCCCTCCTCCCTCCCCCACCCCTCCCTCCTTTTTTGTGACACAGCGAGTTGGGATAGATCAGGGCGACAGCCCCGATCTCACACAGGTCAGTCTACATCTCATCTCAATCAGTCACTCAACCAGTCAACCAGTATTTAAATCCGTCAAGTCAATCCCATAATGCTTCATTCTAAACGCTCCCGTTCCCTACTCACCCTACAGACCTGCCCACACTGCAGCTGCCCCGTCCTCTTCCTCTCTTCTTCACTCTCCTAAACTCCTTCGCCCTTTTCTCCTTTTCTCTCTGAACTGAGTTTAGAATAGAGAGGAAACAATAAATGACGACCTGCAAATAGCCTTTTTATTCACAATTTCTAAGCATTAGAGCAGGAATTTCATTGTATTCTTATCTGAATCATTGCAGAACAAATTTGACTCTGAGGTAAGATTCTGAAAGCGGCATTTATGCGGCTGAAAAACAAAAGTTTTTAGCTTTTTTTTTGCACATTTCTATTTTAGATGTCCATGACCGGGGCGTAGTATCTGTCTGCATTTTTTCCACTAGTCTTTCTGGCATTTTCACAGTGTAAATATCAAGGCTCGTCTCTTCATTCAAAGGCTTATCATACAAATAAGTCAGCACAGCTTTATCAAATAGGTTATTGCCCATATAAGCAGTGTTCAAATCATTTTCCCGAAAAGATTATGTCCCTTTGCATTAGCTGTGGGGAGAGCAGCGAATGGTTTTTTATTAAATAGGTTTCTGCAAATATGGCTTGGATAGGAGTACATAATGCCATCATAAGTACTGCATTTCATGCTAAAAGCACCAAATGCAACCTATCCTTTTCAGTGCACACATGATTGGATGTTTACAATGTGACAAATCAGGAAACAAACTGAAAAGGGCTAACATATTTCAATTAATGTTTGTAGTGCTTATGAAGACCTTATATGCCCTTATTCAACAACATAGTGACCCATGCCTATACTGAGCTCTAGATATGTGTCTGTTTTACTTTTAAACCTTTAGCATATTCTAGATTTCTCTGAAGAAGGATATCCAGAATTCGCATTTTACTCTCTTTCCCCCTTAAAATAAGTATATGAGAAATCTTTTCTTTGCTTGTTGTGTTTGCATTGTGTTCTCTGGTGCTGAAATGTAAGGTTCTAGATGAAAACCGTGGTATCACATGTGGTCAAAATGAGACCATTCATCCCTTTTGTTTTCAAATGAAGAGTGCCAGCCAGCTGCTCAATGTGCATACCTGGTTTTTCACCTGACGTTTACATTTCACAGAGTTAACTTCCTTGGCTTCCAGTGGGATAAAGTTTTGGTACTTAGCTGCTTAGTTGCTGCCTAATTTCCAAGCTAATTCAAATGAATAATATGTTAATTACACTTTTAACCTGATGTGGAATCCACAAGTTAACTCTTAATTTTTAGACTGTGATTTTCTTTACGTGTATGCGTGTGTAAGTGTGGATGTTTATGAGAGCGTTTGTGCACTGCTGGCCTCTGCATGGGCTCTTTAGATGGGTCAGAGATGTGTTTGTTGTGTTTCTACTCTGGAGCCCTGCAGCGACGATGCTCTGCTCTGTCCTGACCTGTCAGTCCCGCTGTGGACTCGCTTGCATGATCCAAGGCTGATGTGTGCATGCTGGTAAACCAAACCTGATGAAACCAAATGCAAAAAAAGAAAAAAAAGAACAAGGAGCTGTCGTAGAGTAGATGACGAACCTGAAGATGATGTCTTCATTTTGCTGCTGCTTTGTGTGTGTGTGAACGTGAGCGAGTGACAGAAAATGAGGAGGTGAGGAGATGGGAGTGAGAGAAAGCAGTGTGTCACATTTTGTCCAATTGGCTGTAGTTTTAATGTTACCC
>JAPMOB010232982.1:27021-58614 GCA_029875015.1 Lepomis gibbosus
CCCTCCCCCAGGCTCCCAGCTCTCTACTGGAGGCTCTGGAGCAGCATCTAGCCTCTCTGGAGGGCAGGAAGCTCAAGGACCTCTCCACCGCCAGCAGGTAAGTTCAGATCTAGAAGGTCAAGAAGTTACTCAGATCAGTTGATCCTACTGCAGTTATTAGTAGTACTAGTTACCACTGCTGATGCATGTACTACTGCCATGACTTATATGGTTACACTACTAGTGAGCTACTACTTTTATTACAAAACAAACAAATCTAAAGTTTGGGTTGCAAAACACTATAAAGTGCAACTCAATGAAAAGAGACAAACAAAACAAAGCAATACTGCAAATGTCTAAATTCCGCAGGCTTTGCAAAAGCTATGTTTGTTTGTGTGTCTGTATGTCTCCCCCCTAGATCCAGCACCTTGTCCAGTGCAGTGTCCTCTCTCTCCAGCACTGGGATCTCTCTCAGCCGTATGGACGACAAAACAGAAGACAACAGACTGCAGCAACATAAGGCAAGATTCAGCTTACATGCGCCTATAGATAGATTTAGCAGCTAGTGCTATGCACCAACAATACTCTGCTGAATGAAACCACAATATGATCACTGCCAGTGTACATACCCATTTACAAAATAACTTTTAAGTGCGCTGAAATCACTTTAGCGTGTATGAACTGTGTACAAAACCAAATGCCAAGTCCTTTTGTCCTCCATGCTGTTGAATGGACAAGTGCATTAATCCTGCAGTACAGTGAAATACACTGTCTGTCTCGGGCTGCTGGTCCGTAGCGTACAGAGCTACACAGAGAATGAAAATGAAGTTACAATCTGAGGAGCCTCTGCAGTGGATTTTTCATTCAAACAAAGAAGCATCCAGGACAATTCAATTTTTTAAGCACAGGGAAAACAAATATTTATGTTATATTTTTTTGTTGTTTTTCCTAAGGAGTTTAACGCATTTCATGTGTGCCGCAGGACTATTTACAAACCATAGAAATATAATATACTGTTGATGCTTCTCGTGCAGGAGGACGGTCATAAGGTGATCGACATACAAACACCCAATGTCTCACCCAGCACCCAGTCAGTGGGCAGTGCCAACAGCAGCGGAGGGGCCACAGATCTCTTCTCCAACTCACCCATCGTACCCGTCAACAACCAGTGAGTCTTACATTGAGTTTGTCCAGTTTGAACTGTAATGTTACAGTTTTAAGTGTTTGCTGTTTTGTCTGTGAACCACTAGCTACCAGCTTCTTGTTTCATTTCATCCCTTCACCACCAGTTCTTCAACAAGAAACCTTTTGCCTGCCTGGCTGTCAGTGTACATTTGATTTAGGATTTCTTTGGTTACATAAAAATAAAATGAGAAAGAAAATCTCCTTCCCATTTTCCTTCCTGCAGTGTGCCAAACCTGACCAGTGAGCTGTTCACCCTGCAGCCTAACTTCACCCCCATCCAGACCACACACACTGTGCCCAACAATAACAATGCCTGGGGAGGTAGGCCTGCATACACAACCAAACACACACACAAACAAACACATAATCACACAAACATACACCAAAGCATGCAAATAAATGCCCACTCACACACACACACACACACACACACTGTTCAGAGCTGAATACACTGACTGTGATGCCCTGTTGTTTCATGCTATTGACTCATTTCCCTTCTTTTCTCCTTTCATGTTACCATGGTAACCTTTCGATGTCAGGTGACCTACTAAAGCCAGCCCCACCCACTCACATTCACAGCCCCGGAGCCCCTTTGCACTCTGGGAAAATGCTGCCTAATGATTTGGACTCTTCATTAGCCAACCTCGTTGGTAGTGAGTATATACAGTATCCCTATTCAAATATTGTGTTTCCTGTTATTGTTGTCTCGCCATGTTGTTTCAGCTGATGTTACGTTTCTTTTTTCCCCCTCTCAGACCTGCAGTTTGGGGGGAACCCAGCTAAAAAGTGAGTGGGGTTTCCTTACATCTCAAACTTAGCCTCAAGCAAAAATGACTCAGCTGTCTCCAGTTTATCACTGTTCACACTCTCTTACGATTCATTATTTCATCAGGCCGGAGCTCCAGTGGAGTCAGCTGGTAGAGAAGAAGCCAACAGGAGGAAATAGCTGGCAGTCAAAGACCATGTGCACCAGCACCAACTGGACTCACACCACCCATCCCATGGCCCCCGCACCCATGCCCGTCCCTCAGATGGTAAACGCTACATTCAAGTTGTTAAGTTCTGGACAGATTCATCTCAGTGCAGCGTACAGTAAAGCCCCTACACACCCACTCCCAAAGGTGTTTTCATTTATGTTGCCTGATTGGATCTCTACTCAAGATAGTGTGGATGTATACAGACTGTGCTTGATTGACAGCTCACCCTATTTCCTGTAAGCCGGGAAATTTACACTATTATCATTGAGTGCGCTCCAGAATCTAACCAACACAGTGCCGATTTGGGTCTGCTGGGTGTGACTTTTACTCCCTTTAAGTTGGCACATAAAACCGCAGATGCCACTTATGCGGACTTGAATCGCTGTGCAGAAAGGAAAATACCAAGTATACAAACAGCAGTGTAAACAAAAAGAAAGCCAATTTCTTGTTGTGGATTGTTGTGGTGGGATCCAGATGGAAAAGGCACTGCTGTGTCTCTGTCAACATTTTAAAGCTGTGACAGATTAAAGTTTACCACAGCGTTTCCACTACACATCTCCACTTCTGTTTGATCATTAGCTGATGGCGATTCAACGCCCTACCTGCTGCCTCACATGCCACCTGTACTACATTTAGATTACCCTAACCGTGACTCTATGTAACAAGTAGCATATCAATGACTATATGTTTCATTTGCCAGAATTGTTGAAAACACGTGTGTATTGGCTTTACAAATACATGTTTTTAATGCACTTGTTGTCACCTAGGACTGTGAATAACGATTTTTAAACTATAAACTAATTAGTCTACAAATATCACATGGAAAATGTCCAGCCTGTTTTCCAATGTTACAAATTTTCTAAATTTGGTAGTTTTTCTTGAAAAATGACTTTGTAACATCAAAATAGCTGCAAATTACTTTCTTTCCATCGGCTAATCGTTGCAGCTCTAATGTCATCACTTCCAAATTACAGAAAAACCTCAGCCAACTCTTTACCTAAATGTACCATCACCACCTATGTAGTGAATTTCATTATACGATAATATAAACTACAAAAATCATCTGGAATAAAAATGAGAACAAACCAGTAGCATAGCGAGTTCTCTGGAAGGCAGCTACAAAATAACTAAAATCAACCTGAAATTAAAGTCTCTATATTATACAGGACCAAGTCTGTCAATGTGTCCTTTTTGTCAGAGAAGCACTCCTGCATTACTCCAGCAGAAACCCTTTGAAGACGTATTGTATTAAGTGTATTCATTAGGTGCCATCCATCATTTTGTCAGTGAAGTCAGTTTCTCCTAATGATAGGAGATCTCATTCTGGACTAAAGCTCGTCTAATACACCTGGCCAAATGTAATGTTTTTTCCCCCCTGCTGCATTCAGGGCTTTTGAAGGAGCTCCCAAATGTGCCTCTGTCCTTTGTGCTCCACTCTTAATTATCTACACGTCTCTTCCATTCAATCTGGTTTCATCTTTTAATTTTTGACTGATTGACCTCTCAACTCAAACCGCTCATTTATTCAGCAAATGGCTCGGAGCCGGAGGCACGACTTGAATAGAAAGTAGAAGTGATTTGAACATGAGGAATGGGCAAAAGGTCTTTAAAAACCTCTGCTCATTTGGAGAAAAGGCACGAGCATGGCTTTTATTGTTGTGACTCTGTTTTTCTGTAACTCTCCACAGAATGGGATGATCTATACTGGCTATGTAAGTACCTTTCTTCACTTTACCTCCCCTTCACTTCTCTTTCTGCACCTGATTTCATCCTCCAAAAACCTGTGTTTGGTTTAAAAAAAATCCATACTTGTGGCACTCTTATTGTCAGGCTGTTTGTATTGTTTGATGATACATGAATTATCGGAGGAGAGGGGAATTATTTTGCTTATTGTGCTGCCTTGGCATTGTTGTGTCATCCCTTATGGTTATTACAGGCTGCCAATCTGCTACCTCAATTCATCATAGGTAAAGGTTGCACCTGTTTTTGTTGCTCAGGATTAGATGTCTTGCTATGTGCAAACAAATGCAAATGTTTACGAGAATTTGGGGGCACCTTTGATGGGCTAGACATAAAGCTGACAGTATCAGGATCATGTTTTGGTCAAGATTAAGACTGTAGCTGAGCCAGAAAGTGGTCTATTGTGTATGTTTCTTTCTATCTGTACAGGCTCCAGCCCCAGTGGCTTTTCCTATGACGACACCCCAAGTGCCTGTGTATGGAATGGTAAAGAGAAGCATCTTCCTGTCATAGATTCAGAAGTCTTTCATACATACTTTACTGAAACTTACTCAACTCTAAATCTGTTTTTCTCTCTCACTTCCTTCTCCCTGGTTTCCACCTGCACTCATCTGTCCCCCTGACCAGCTCCCTCCTCAGATGAGTCATCAGATGGGGGGCGTTCCCATGATGCCCCCACAAACTGTCATGTACAACCAGCCTGTCCTGAGACCCACCAATCCCTTCGGACCCATCCCGGGGACACAGGTAACACGCATGCGTGCGCTCTCATTCTCTCTCTCTCTCTCACACACACACACACACACATATTGCATATTAATGCATATCCCATATAATGTAGTTAAATGATCAGCCAATTTGCTTGTTAACCTATGAAAACAGTTGGTATTATTTCTATTGAGGCTCTGGAGGGGCTTTCTCAAGTCTGAACCCCCCCCAGCTTTATTGTGGCCTTCTCGAGTTACAGCATGTATTAAAAATCCCTGAACTCGAACCATTCTAGGGACTAAAAGTCAAGATATATTAGTTTCTGCTGTATCAGTTTTCACCTCTCTTTTAAAGAGTCTTTTGGTAGTTACCAGTCAAATGTTTAGGGAAATAAGCTCATTGTTGTATCTTCTTATGTGACTCTCTGCAAGACAGCAAATATGCACATTTCCCAAATTGTCAAGCCTTTTCTTTAATAATCTGCCCTTTTAATGCTGCTGTACCATGTAAATCTGGGTCCTACAGACTGATTTTGAGAAGAAGTTACAATGCAGTTTATCAATATATATTTTTTGAGAGTTTGACTAGGATTTTATTTATGAGCTATGAGATTACAGAAATTATATTTTTCATTTCAATTTCATTTTAACCTCAGTGTTTAACTTGCACACATAAACATGAGGCAATTGCCTAGTGAATACTTTGAGCTACCCCCTGAGGAAATCACAGCTTTTCTCCCAATTTTAGGAGGCATGGTGTGTGCGGCAAACAATCCAATTTGAATCTTGACTGAATATAGGGCTGCTCTTAATTTTATGCTTTGGAATCTGTAGCTTAAAGGGAAGTAGTAGCAACAGAGCTGCAGCCAGTTATCTGGGGGTTGTTTAACACTTGTCTTATGAAGTGTAGGAAATTAGTAACTGAAGTAGAAGTAGGCAAGGCACATGGAGAAAAACTTGGTAGAAAAAATATGAGTAAATTTAATAACTGCATCACAAAAGGACTGCAATGTGTTGTGACATCTTAGGTGGATATAAACTATAAGTCTTCTTGAGTAATTGATGCACTCTTTCATAGTATTCTTAATGTTTTGGTAATTAGTGTTCAAGCTGTGGACCCTCCAAGAAGCAGGGTGAATTCATGTTGTCAGATCATTTTAAAATTGACCAGCAAATGTGCAATAAGAGTGTTTATCACAGCGAGCAATCATCAGTTGGTACAGCTACGAGACTATCAGGAGAACAAACAAGTATATTTTAAACAATTATTCAAAACATAACAGTAATATAATTGCTTACCAAGCACTCACGTTTGCTAAGAAGCTGTTATTACTGGCACTGCAGCAGGTAATATGCTTGTCAATAGATGCCTGAACACTTGATGAGGTGTTTTGTTGAACTAAATTACTCTCTCCTTGGCCCCCCCTTTCCCGTCCTCTGCAGATGCACTTCATGTAGGGATGATGTGGTAACCATGGCAGCAAAGCAGAGAGAGAGAAGGCGAGAGGAAAGAGATGGAGAGAAAGAAGTCGAAGAAAACAAATCCAGAACCAAATCCAGTGCCGAAGGAAGAAAGAAGAGGACAGAGAGGACGAGGGAGGGGAGATGAAGACGGAGCGAGGACCACAGGATGGATAAAAGAAGAAATGCTGATGTCTGTTTCCATGTCGCCTGACCCTCTAATCTCCTCTCTCCATGTGGCTACTGATCTCTCTGTCTTTGAATCTATTTTGCTGGGGCACCACAGGCTCCGCATCATCCTACTTATCCTCTGTTTGATTTGCCAATTCAAGCGGCGATTACGACCTGTGATGACTGACAGCTCTACGGAAGTGCAGAAGCTCTGTTGCCACTTCCTGACCTCCTCGCCCCCAATAATTTCATGTATAAAAACATTCCCACTTCCCTCTCCATCCCACAACTAAATCAAACTCGGAGGACACACACACACGTCTCTTTCAACGATTGGATTGTTTGCTGGCACTTTACTCAGTGTGAACTTTGCCAAGGGTTTATGTTTGTGTAGGTAGAGATTTTAGCATCTTGTTTGGATTGGTTACCAGTCTGCGTGTCCTCCATCACCTGATGTCAGATGTTATTGGTTTGAATGCGTGTCCCTTTTTCTACATTTCAATGTGCTGCATTAACATTACTGTTTGAGTCTTTTTATGAGCTCTATTTGTTCTTAATTGCCAACTTCACATCAAGAATCCGACGTGGAACGATAACTTTTGCGGGTGCGCTTGTGTGTTTGTGTGGATGGACATGGCTGTGTAGGGCATGTAATTTATGCGTTTCTCTCTTGGTACCTGATGTCATTGCTGTGTTGCCAGGTACCAACGTGTTACTGCACTGGAACTAACTGACGAAAGCACTGAGCCAGACCCAGGTATCGCATTTGGATGTAAACAAACCTCTTACCAACACTTTGCTACTTGGGGACGTCCTGTACACACTGTGTATTTTGTTCTTTTTTGGCTCCTCTACAGCTGTGCAATATCATGCAATCCCGTTAATGGTTTTTTTCCCCCACCCATCTGTAGACTGTTTAGAAGCCGTTTCCTGCTGTAGTGTTGTACTTCTTGTGTGTCAACATCAGGTTTCTGTACAGAATGCGGTTACATTTTTTTCCCTGTTTTATAACCTCTCCTCTCCTAACCCCTGTTGTTATATCCATACTGCTCTAAAAGTAGTGAAAAATGCACTGACAGCCAGATAGAAAAGTGACTGGATATTAGTAAGGAGGAGATTCACAGTCTTGCCAATCAGAAATGGTCTAACTACCAAGCTGTATGATGTCGTGAGCATTTGTCCTGTCCAATGAGTCCTTTACACTCCTTAAAAAACTACTGGATTAGCGTAATTACTGCAGCATATGTCTCACGTTTCCTTGGAGGAATTAAAGACATGTGTAACACACGGAGGGATTTGTTAATGTAGTGGTAATATTTATGGACAGGACAGCTGAAGGTCAGTCACGGGAGTCAAACGAGGACCAGACTAATGTCTGTCGATCACAACCCTTGTAATGCCTGCAGGGACGACATACAGATTAATTCGGACAGCCAGAGATAGGACGCTTTTATGAGACGTTAAATGTTAATATGGTTTTTCTGGCAGATCCAAGTTCAAGTTAGACCCACAGACAGACATATATATAGCACAAACCTTTGAAGAGGGGACAACGCTCTGCTGCACAAAAACCTAAAATCATTGCTGGGATGTACAGTTGAAAGGGGCAATAATCAATTGGGGATGAAGTTGTTTTCTATTGATTGTCTGTTCTATGTACATGTACTGTATGTTTGTTTGTGTGCACATGCCTTCCCATAGAGATAAACAGGGTCATGTTCCTCGGTTAGAGATGAAAGGTCTCTAGTGAGCTGGTAGCATATACTAACGTAGCAGTGAGTGTTATTGTGACTGTGTCTCAGTCTCCGTCTGTACAACCCGACATCAAATTAAGGTGGCTCTAGGATCGCTCATCCGCTGAAAAACGCAAAAAAAGATCGAAAGAACGAAAGCCCCAAGTCATCGGAGCTGGAATCTCAAAGCGAACCTCTCCAGACAGCTGGAGCTGCACATCCTGCTGGCGGTTCCTAACAAAAATTGCCAGAGCATCACGACTGTGCAGTGGCGTATCGTATCGTCACCCTTGAACTGTAACTGCTGGCTACGCAAAAAGCAACCTCCCTGCAGCTACAACTGTACTACCAGCAGAGCGAGAACTCAGTGTTAGAAATCGTCACCAAGCAGGCAGATATTCTCTGAGGTTTCTAAATAAGAGGCCAGCTGACGTTTGGATATCTCCTTTGGAAAGTTCTTGTTTCACTCGCCACCATAACTCGTCGTTCCAGTGGTTTGTCTTTCTCCGTCAGCTGAATGCTCTTTTCATTGTGCACTTCACTCCCACGACGCAGCTCGATCCATCCTGGGCCAACCTGACTGTTACTGTGTCCTCTGTATATAGGTAATGCCGTTCATGTGTTTTTAGACGTTCTCTCTCTGTAAAGTGATCGAAGCCCCATTGGATGACGTACTGTACGTGGGACAATTTATTGCTGTATCTGTGTTTGAATGGTTGTATTTTGACGGTGTCATCATCCAGGGATGGGTGGGCGGGTTTGATGTTTGTGATGTTTGTGTCCATCTCGAGGAGGAAAGGGGTGGGGTTCTTTTTGGGGGGGGTGGGTCAAGGGTAAACTATCACAACTGGTCTATACCAAGAGTGTCTTCATCGAGGAAGTGGACAGGACAGGGTCTGTCCTCTTCGAAACAGGAACATTATTTTGCACCAAAGTCATCATCAAAGCGCAGCTTCTTCTTATTCAAGGTCACTACGGATGGATGATATCAGAACTCAAAAGGATTTTTTTGTTCTTTTATTTTTAGAGACAAAGAAACTGTCATTTCTGTGCATGATTAAGTGTCGTCTTTTTATTGGCTTGTGTGCCCGGTAAAAGCATGACCATTGTGTGAACTCTCACTTACCGGTGTGTTTGGAAATGTTAAGGAAATTTCTCCATGAGATTTTTTACTTACCTCTTGACATGAACGCTCATTGACATTCATAATCAAATGTTTTACAATGTAGGGTCTGTAACTGTTTGAAGGCTGCCTCGCATGCAGAAATGCAACTTGCAAGTAAACCCATCGAACTTCAAACCCAGTTACCATAACTGCATCTTTGTAAAACACCATGGATGTCAATGCCAGTTATCACCTAGCTAGCTAGACATTGCAGTCTTGTAAAATCGCTCTTTATTAAAGCGTTGCTATTTTCAATACGTGTGTTTGAATGCTCGCTCCTTTTTCATACTATGCCAGCAGCATCATGGGAGGTTGGGATTGAAAGTCAAAGTACTGTAATATGTGTTTGGTCTGGTCCATATTGTGTGGTGTTTTTAACGTGTTTGCCCAGTCTCGTCCTGTATGTTGCCATCAACTGGACTTTTTCTTTCCCAGTCATCCTCTAAAGCACGCACTGGTTTCCTGAAACCAGGCTTAGATTCACCAGAAGCTTCAACTTTATTTTTGGACAATTTTGGCAACCCAGGCCACAAAGTGTACAGAGTTGGACATCAATGACATTATTTTAAACCACACTGTTTAGGTGCAGATCAGTCAAATTTGCAACAAAATTTAGTATTCCCATGTCCATCTGCCATATCTCTGCACAGTGGTTTAGTTTAATTATCAAGAATGCTATTTTTCTGATCCCCTGCTAAATCAATGTAAGGGGCACAGCATAAAATAAGGCAAACTAGAAGTATTCAACCTAGGGTTGGATTTCCTAAAAGGATCTTCAAATTTAGTAGTTTATTTAAAAAAAAACTGCTTCAACAGGTGAGTGTGAGTAATGTTTTCCTCTTAAAAATAGACTCCATCTTGCCTTTCCATAAGTCCAATATAAATGACTAAAAGTGTCTACAAACCTTAACTTCTACCTGCACTTAACTTTACTAAAAAGGGCATGAAGAAGGTGAACTTAAGTCAAGTAGACCTTCACAACAATGGGTTGGTTGTAGTCTAGTCTTTTTTTCCCATAATGGAAGGCTCCCAAGACCATTATCTGCTGACTCAAGTGTCTGCAGATAGTCAACAGGGATCCCTACAAAACAGACCATTAGTAGTCATCACTGAAGCTACTTCACGGACTAATCTGGTGGCTGGAAACCAGACTTACATGTTACCAGTGCAGAAACTGCATTTCCATATCGTTATGCCGAAGAAAGGCACATGATGTCTATGCAGTTTCACGCTCCACCCTTCGTCCACAGGCCTACTCACCATCTTACCTCAGTATACCCTCAGTATTGTGTATACTGCCTTCACTACACTCAGTACTCTAGTGTCCATCTGTAAACTGTTCATTGTTATTGAGGGCATGTAACTCAGTGTCCATGAAAAAGTCATTTTAGCAGGGAGTGAGGTTCCATACCTTCGATTTCTTCTCATTTTCTTTTTTTGTATATCAAAGTAACTGAATTATCAACAGGTTTGAATTGTTATTAAATTATTGGTTTTTATTTTAAAAGCATAGATTGATGTTTTTGAAAGAAAATGGAATAAAACGTCATCTGATGCTGACCTCCTAATAATTATTTGTTGACACCTCCACAAACACTTTAAAAAGGTAACAACACATTTACTGGCTGGTACCTGAGCACTGACTCATGATTAGCTCAGTTGTGACAGTGAAACTTCAAATATTTACACAAAATATTCAGTTGAAATTCATTTATTGATAATTAAACATTTCAAAGAACATAGGACAAAATGTAATTTAAAACAAAATGATAATATTTGTGTTCATTGTCATTCATACAAGTTGAATGTGGCATCGAAAATCGTTGTTTTTAGGGGAGAGGGGGAGTCGAGCGTTGAACCAGCAACCGATCCTGAGCCAGGTTATTCAACTCTGAAATGAAGGGCCTACCGATGTGCTCTTAAGCAAGGCACTTAACCCCGAAGTGGCCCCAGGGGCACATTTACAAAACACTAAGACATCCCACCTAAATGTCCCACGTCCAGCTCAGGCTGTGATTGCCTGGTACTCTTCAATGACAGGCTGTTAGGTACGGGATGTACTAACAACATGACCGCTTCAGACAGGGTTCAGATTTAGACTAATAGATGACAGACGTGTCCTCCAAATCTCGTGTGTGAGAGGTCAGTATGTTGGGAGCAGGAATGTATGAGCAGGGTATGTTTGGGGGGAAATGCAGGGATGTGATCAGGAAAATCAAAAGCAGGAAAAAAATGTCAATCTCCCATTAAAAAAAAAGGGAGATGTGGGATCCATTTCCACAAAATCTTAAATCCTGACAAAGAAAATCCCTGACGACAGGTAAGGAACAGGAAGCATGGACATAGGTGTATCTTTATGTGTGTATGAGTGGGTTTGTGAGTGTGTACACGTGTTTCGGGAAGGGGCAGGAGTGTGTGGTCTGAGTGTTTACCTTAGTGGGGGGACACCCCATCGTCCACAGCATTTTCAGGCCTAACGCTGCTGTTTTCCCCATCCCACGCTACAGCTGCGTGTGGCGTACGTCCAGGGCAAGGGCTCAGTTTGGCTCCCTCCCACTCTAGCTGCAATAATCAGCAAGAGGAAGAAGGTGGCTGGAGCAGCAGCAACAACAAGGCATGCAACTAACAGTTCACATGGAGAAGGTGGAATAATGTGGACATTTACAGAGAGGCTATGTGTCACTTAAACCAAACAAAGCACTACCAACTCAGGTGGCGAATAAGAAATAAGATGAGTAACTAGTGTGTGGTACAATCACGAACGGAACAACTACTGTAAGTCACATAAAATGCAGGTGGAATCAGGTGTGCATTAGTATCATTTGCACATGTTGTCTGCCTTACGTGAGTAATGCAATGAAGCCAGTTAAATTATCTAGATATAAGTGTGAGTTGTCTGGTATGAATGCAGAGAAAGTGTCAGTATCTTGTGTCAAAATGAGCTGTGTTTTTCTGGTGAGATCTGATGAGGGAAAAGTGAAACGTCATTGTCCCTTCTCACTGCTGCTCGGGTTAATCAGCGGACCAAATCCAAAGCAACCTTCCTGTTCACCTGCAGCAAGACTGTCACCGTCGATAAACTGTCAGCAAACCCACGCATCCGCAGCACACCACTGCAGTTAAAGGAAAACCCACTATCACCTGCTCTCAGCTCAAATGGTGAGTCACTGTTTTCTCCAACCTTTAGAATCGGCATTATAGCGCGTTTATGTCATATACAGCTACTGCCACACAAACAACCTAAATGTCCTACTTCATCTCGTCCATTTCAATTTCAACTGTTTAAGAAGAGATACAATCATTTAATCTTAATATATTCAGTCAATATTCTTACTGATCAACCAAATGTTGGCTGGCATTACTTTGTCAGTTTAAAATAAGGTTACACAAGTACCAAATTGTCAATTTTCTGGTATGAAAATTAGCTCAACTTCCTGTCTAAATCACCAAAATGGTTTCCAATGTGAGCGCAGATGATAGAAAATATCAAAAAACAATTGGAAATTTAACTATTTATAATGCTCTCTTGGCCAAACCATGCTGCCATTCCTCTGGCTTATATAAATTCCAATATGTACAACACATTTTCTTCCTCAGTCTGAAAAAAATGTCAAATGCCTGGGTTCAACTGAGAACTTTCTTTTCAGACAGGATGCTTGGATAGCAATTCGACACAAAACTGATCTATTAAGAATGAAAAAGAAAGAAGGGTGAATGAAATACAAACTAAATATGATTCTGTTCTAATGTTTTTGAGGAAAACACTGACCTTTGATCAAAAACTAGGACATATCTAACTCCTGAGAGTGAGACTTTCATCTTCATTTGTTTGTGTACAAATAACAAGCCTCGGCTATCCAAGAAAAAAAAAAAAGTAAATTATGGCAAACCGCTTCGCGAGAATATCCAAGTGATAAATATCAACCGCAAGTTAAGCAGATTCTCCGAATGAGACAAGAAGGCCTGTGTGGACTACAAATTTACTCCGTACTCACTCTTCAAACCCTAAAACCAACAGGTAAGCTCGAGAAAACCTTCAACACTGGCAGCCAAAATACAATCACAAAATCACAACATGCTTTAGAGTTAGAAATGTGTTGTTTCATAGATTTCCATGGCCTGAAATTTAGAGGGGCAAAAATGATACGCAATCTCTTTAGAGTATGAATTGCTTGATTAGCAACAAACCTGTAGGAGCTCAGTGAAACCAGCCTCAAACATAATCATAAGACAGTCTGGTCAATTAAACATTCAAGCTTCACAAAAAGAAGGTTCTTCAGTAAAGGCAAGAAATAACCTATCTGATGCACCGCTCAAACGCAATATCACTTCAATTCTGAGTGTAGTTGACATTTATTACCATTTAGGCAGTTAAATGTCTGGACGAAACGAACCGTGGCTATTACAAACGGGTCAATGCAGCTGAATTCAAACTTTGAAAGAGCTCTGTTACATACTTCACACAGAATGTCCCCACGCCAACAAAAGTGTGGATTTTAAAATAGCTAAAGGAAAAATATGTAGTTTTTAGATGTAAAAATAGGCCAGATGGATAACTTTCTCTGTCTGCCAGGCCTCCAGTTTGTCTGTTTAAATGCAATTTAACAGTTTTTTATAGATATTTAATCATTTAGCAGTGTTTTTCATTTTGTGCCCTACTTGAAACGTGTGATGATGCAGTTTATGATATCCTGTTATAAATGTTGGACTGCGCATTTTGCAAAGAAATCCCCATTTCGTACCCATTTTTATTTAGAGTATAGAAAAATGCCTTCATCCAGCAACAGAATGCTTCTCTTGTGTAATCCTTCCCTGGCCTCTGCGCCTAACTTTGTCCCTAGAAACATTTAAGCCTCTTTAAACATTCAACAAGGAACCAGCTGCGCCTCTATAACATATAAAACAAACTATGAATGCTTGACTGTATTCCAATATTAGCTTATCTCCAATTGTCCAAAGACCTTAACTCATTTAATCACCTCCTTAACTCAACAGCCATCAACTGACATGTAAGCTAGTTAGAGACTAAGTTCAGGTGGAGAAAAGGGGAGATGCTTCAGGTTTAAAGCACATTCAAAATTACAACCTTGCTCCCTCTCCGATTTTCCTCTTTAAACTGTCCCTAATGTAAATACACATGCACACACACAAACACACACACACACACACACACACACACACACACACACAAATCTGCAGTGTGGAAAGAGTGTTTGGGGGTGGGGACTATCGATAAGGGGGTTCTGGCGTGTGGTAAGGGTAATCATGGCGCTGGGGCATGGGTTGCCCGTGTGCGGGTGTCTGCTCATACGGTGTGGATGTTGAGTAGCTTCCCGCTGCTGCGTAAGCTCCTGATGAATCATATGCTCCCGATGCCCCGTAACCTCCGGACGCATCATAGCTTCCTGACGAGGCATCGTAGTTCCCAGATGAAGCGTTGTAGCTCGCCGAAGTGTCATATGTTCCTGGCGGTGGGTAGGTTCCCGATGCGGCATATGTTGGAGGTGCAGAGTATGTCCCTGGCGGTGCGGTGGCTGTGGTGGAGGCCTGTACCTGCGTGGTGGCCGGTGCAGGTGGAGGAGGTGGCGGAGGAGGAGGAGGATTGGTGTAGGCATACTGGAGGTACTGGTACTGTTGCTGGTACTGTTGATACTGTTGGTATTGATGCATTTGCTGGTAGTACTCTGTGTAAGACCTGGAGTGTAGTTTACAGTCGAAGAATAAGTAGAAGAAAGGAGAGACAAAGATAAATTAGTCCAAAAATAAAACCACATCTTGCAGAGATTTTTGTTTTTTGCTTGTTTTTGTAAAGCACTTTGTACTCAGTGACTGATCAGTGCTACATAAATATACTATTAGTTATATGTTTTTATTATTCTATGTGCTATTGAAAGCAGGCTTAAAATGCTTATTTTTCTTCTGCCTCCATCCCACATTAAAATGTGTTATGTGTACCTAGCTACAGGATCTGACCCTTCAGGAGTGTTGGTTGCAGCTGCAGGCTCTTCAGGTCCTCCAGGTGGCGTGGGGAGCAGGGCCCTGCGTTTGGGTCGTATCTGAGCGAAGGAACCCGGAACGGGGTCGGGAAGGAGGGGGGCTCGATTTCCTCTGATTGGGCTGCGGTCCCGCTCATTATCTGAAGATGCTGCCTTTCTTCCTGCCTGCTGCTCTGCCAGAACCTTTAATTCAAAATAAACCAGTTAATATACATACAAAAAAGGTACAACACAAAAATATTTTTAAAAGACAAAACAAAAAAAAACAACTAGGGCTGGCCCGAATTACATTTCTTGAGCTCCAAAGTTTCGGTTGAATTTAACAGCAATGATTTGAAGCTTTGTGAGGGGTGGGTTGGCTTGACTCAACATTAATATTGGTCATGAGTCTGTGTGAGAGAGGGAAAGAGATCACGCTGTTCCTTTAATTCCATAGTGTTGGCTAAACAAAAACAAATCATTAACCAAAACAAATGATAATTACTGACTTTTTTTTTTGGCGTTTTCCTCATAACAATATCACAAATGTTCATTTGAATCACAAACCAATTAGAACTTAATTTTTCTATTAAGATGTCTACTTTATCGAGGGGACTGAAAAAATGTTTTACTTAATTTTACTCTGAATATTTGTATTTTATCATAATTGTTTTAGATCTTCTACCTCAGATTTGTGAAGTGATGCACTATCTGGCATCCAGTGTTTGTTATCTTCTGACCACAAATCAAAGTTTAAAACCACAATTAACCATCTGGTTTCTTCAACTTTCACTCAGGAGCAAAACTCAGCATTTGAACTTGAACGAAATTATGATTTGACATATATAGTGATAATTATTGATATGGAATGATATGAATTTTTTACTGTGATAAAATTTTTGGCCATCGCCCTGCCCCAACTTGTATGCAAAATTTGCTTTTAACTGGGATCAATTTTAAAAGGAGGCTATATGACTTTTTCGATATTTAATGAACGAAAGCAATTGAATCAACCCCGTAACTGCCAAACTCCTGTGTTCAGTTGAAAGTGCTCCAAAACAACTGAGGTTTTCGGCATTTGGTTTTTGTTGGGAACCCCACCTCAAAATATTTGAATACCAAATTTGAAAATCGAATACCTAACCAACCAACAAATATTCGGGTCCAGCCATAAAAACAACATATACATTGTTAATTCAAGGTCAAGAGACCTTCTGTCCTTCTTGAAAGAACTTTGCTCTCGCTGCCTCGAAAAGTGTTGTTGGATCTGGTCCGGTCTGTGGCTCTACTTCTTCAACAACAGCGCTGGTTCCAGGATTGTGATTGGCCATATCTTGGTACACCTGGTCAGCAACAGATCCATACACCTGGCTGGCAAGGGCGCCATATATCACCCCATCAGCACCTTTAGCACTTGTAATGCCCTTTAGGGCGGCGTAGGTGGGATCAAAGGATGTGGTGTTGTAGAATGAGTTATGGACACTTTGTTGAACCTGCAAAGATAGATGAGAGACACCAGCATTTAAAACATTTTGAATATGCTCGAAGCAAATTTATCAAAACATCAATATTGGTCAGGGAAGTGTGAGTGTATATTTTTCCAAAGGGTCAGGTTTAAAATAAGCCTACTAACAACTGTCATTGACAGTGAAACTCAAG
Source organism: Lepomis gibbosus (assembly GCA_029875015.1). Lineage (NCBI taxonomy): Eukaryota > Metazoa > Chordata > Actinopteri > Centrarchiformes > Centrarchidae > Lepomis > Lepomis gibbosus. The sequence continues at coordinate 43,774 of JAPMOB010232982.1, forward strand.
AGATGCTCTGTTATTTACACGTATGTCTCAGTTTTCAAATAACATAAGTTAGAGGTTTTCCAAGATAGTGATTGGCCTGCAGGAAAATGAACTCACTTGTATGGGTAGTCCAGCCGCGGCAGCTGCAGCTGCTGCTAGAACAGCTGCTTGACTCTGGTGATGCTCTAGTGATGGAGGTGGTCTCGGAAGAAGACCCTCCCTGCCACCTGCAAGTAGAAGGGAGTAGAAAATATGGTGAGAATACGGCCATGGGTTGTTTACAGCACTTAATTATATGCAAAACTCTTCCAAAACAAAGGGATCCTTCATCTCCACCTGCTGTTCCGCCACCGCTCGCTGAATTTCCACCCATTGCAATCTGGTTGATTAAAGGTTGGGCTTTGGAAAGCTCAACGGCCAACTGACGACTCTTGTACATGGTGCCGTTGAGTGCCTCAATAGCAGCCAAGGCCTCCTCCTTCCTCTCCATATGCACAAACGCATAGCCAACATTTGAGCATAATCTGGCTGTAGAGTATAAAGGAAGCAGGGACATCAGTATTAGCCTGAGACACTGACTTCAAAAGAAAAAGCATCAACTCAGTGTTTTCATTGTCACTTTACGTTTAGCATTATTAGCTTTAAGATTTAACACTTGAAACATTAAAACACCCATCTAGATGCAAATGTGCTCCAAGAAAAATTTAAATTGTAATCTGACACAATCTGTGCAAACCAGCTACTTTCCATAACCATCTGACTTTTTATGAAAACTTCTGCTTATATTTGTAGGCCTTCTAACTCACCTTTGACTTTATCACAGTCTAAAACTCTTCCAAAGGTCGAGAACAGCCCGTGCAAGTCATCTGCTGAACATGTTGCGCTGAGGTTCCCCACAAACACTTTAGTGGAGTTGGGTGGGCGTGCACGTGACTCCTCGACCACCAGGGGCCTGCCTCTGTACTCTTTGCCATCAAGATGCCTTATGGCCCTGTGACAATAAGAACAATGATTATCTTTGTTGTCATCATCATCAGGTTTTCAGAGGCGAGATAACAGTAATATTGTACACAGTTTTAACTGCCGATAAAAAATAAATAAATAAAACATGTAGAATAGAAATAATAGAAATAAAATTTATAAATTAGAAATTTTAACCTAATACCAGCGAAATGCTACCAGCCTTATTAGTGGACTTTCTCCCAATCAGAATTCTAGTTGCCTTTTGATAGTCTTAAAGACAGTGGTCAAAGCTGATTAAGTTTTTACACACCTCAAGACGTAATGTGCCTTTTCCATTGAGTGTATTTCAGGATTCTATCCAAGACTTTTGTTGTCTATTAAGAAAAGAAGTGTTGCCTGGCAAGCTCTTACATTTGAACGTTATGCACATGTATCAGGACTACACTGTTGTTTACACTGCTGTTTCTTTCTGTCCATTCTTGATACTATATTTTATGCTTGTAACATTTATGATGTAGTAACAGTGATTCACCTTTCTGTACAATTTCTCAATAAAAATACAATCACGTTATAACTTAGATGCATCTTTCTGTAGTTTCTTTATAATTTCCTCTATTATGTAGTTTGTTCATAATAATACCATCATATTGTACTTTTCTGTACAGTATTTTTTCTTGCACATAATTTAGTAAATACACTGTACCCTGCACTTTCTTTCTTAACTGTACCATAATTTGTAATTTGCACTTGCCTGTACTCTACACCAATATTGTTTTCTATACACTATCTGTATATTTTGCTGTGTATAAATTGTAATACACACACCAAATATTATGTTGATATGTATTTTACTATCATTAGCTACATTTTCTTCTGGATGAACAAACTTTATTATCACATGTTAAAACAATAAATCATTTTTATTTATTGTTTGACTGGTTGGACTGATTTAATTAACAATAATTTAGTATTGTATACAAAGTAGTTAAATTAGTAAAAGTAAACCCCCTGGTCTTGTATAGTGGTAGCCGTTGAGCAAAAGTGGCAAAAAATAACGTTACATGTTTAACTCTTGAGCTTATGTATAAGGCTATTTACCGATGACAGGTAACAGCAATTCATTCATAATCTACTAATAGTCATGAAAAGTTGAATACCTGTCTGCAGCCCCCTCTCCCCTCAGGGTGACGAAGGCATACTGTCTGAGCAGAGAGCAGGTGTTGATCTCTCCATACGGAGCGAAGAGCTTGTTTAACTCGTCGTGAGTTGCATCTAAAGGAAGGTTCCCCACAAACAACTTCACGTTCTCACCGCTCATCTCTGTATCAACAAGACATCTGCAAAAAGAGTAAACAGGGCGAGTTGGTTAAGCCTGTTGGGTAACGTTTAACGTTTAATTGTTTAACATTGGTGACTCTCGAAAGAAATCTCGCGTTTTCCAAAATCCCGAGTGTCTGTCTTCTGACGTTAACAGTTAGTTGATTTTATTCCTATGCAATGACAATGACAGGCGGGGTTATTATTTAGAAATTGTGTTATTACGTTACAATACCAGTTGTTAACGCGTATTGGCGTTAGCTAACCATCTGTCATTAGCTAAGCTAATTACCCCGTTAACTTTCGCGGCGAAATGGATCCAATGAAGTTAGAGACAGTCGGTACAACGTCAACAGCTAGGTTAACGTTAGCTACCTAATGACACACAAACGACGCATAAATGATAACATAACATTGGTTGTATGATGAAATTTAAGTTTAAATACATGACCAATTGCGTTAGTTAGCTAAAAGTACTGGCGCTACTGGCCATTTTGTTAAGCGCAAACATTAACGATGTAGCTAATGTTGGCTAAGCTAGCTAGCTCGCTAGCTAAGCTAACGCGGTGGTTTTATCATAGTGGTTGAAAACATTTGCTTAAGATAGAGATCCACCACTGTTATGAGCTAGCACAAAATCTGTTAACTATCGCTAATACTATCGCGTTTTCAGCGTTTTACTGAAAGGAGGAGTATAATGAATTATGCCAATACAGTACACAGACTTCTTACCCAACGCGGTCTTGCTGGAGCTGTGTTTCAAACCTCACATCCGGCTCCGCTTTCTGGAGCCTTCTTGATGCGCTGGCGCCATGGGGGCGCAGTTTCATCTAGTTTGCACCACGGTTTCTACAAGATGGCAGGTGGTTCATGACACCACATTCGCACAGGTCACAAAGTGCACGACTCTTAAGCACATGACAGGTGTTAATGTTGTCACATTTATGGTGTTTTGGGTTGGGCATAACGTTATTTGACAGAGATGTTTCCCAAAGAAAGTGTAAGTTAACTTAGCTAACGTTACACCTGGACATAAGTTGCTAGTTCTGCTAACGTTATAAAACAGTTCAAGGCTGTGTTGTACAACTATTTTAGTTATGTTGTTATACTGTTCCTAAAGTTACTGACATTGGTACTGTTTTTTACCAAACACAAGGTATCCCGCTGAATATGATCTGCAATAACAACTAATAGTACTACTAACTTACAACTACTACAACTACTACACTTAAATTACGGCAGGCAATTACGGCCACCGTTAAGCATACCGTAATTATAAAAACGTCAATTTCGGACACGTGAGCCTAACTTCCAGGACACATCTCTTTTGTTTCCAGGTGAGATCAGGTGGGAGGGGAGGAGGAGCCAGAAACAAAGGTGACATCTCCGGATCTGGAAACACAGGTTATGACAGGCCAAAGTGGAAGAGAAGTTGATGGAAGAATAACAATGCCATCATAAAGTGGATCCGAAGGGGATAAGAAGAAAGATCGGGGCAACGAGGTAAACAACGAACCTGGTTATATTACAACGACAGTCGCGCAGTTACACACTTTGGACGTAACAAGTTGTGTGATTGTACAGCAGGGACTGTAGAGTTTGAAGAGGAAATGTACACGTTTTACAGGAATGCGCGCTGCGGCTAGACTGGAGCTTTAAGACTGGTCTGTTTGACATGTTCAGAATAATAGCCTTCAACCAACTACATCATTACCAGAACTTTATTTTTTAATATTTATGTTCTGTGGCGTTTGTGTATCCTGTTTGTGTGTCTATAGTTTGTTTTCCATACCTTCCTATTTTATTTAAGCTCTGTCTGAGCTGCTGCACTTTACCAAGTCTGGACTTGCTGTCCCAATCCAGGCAGATTCATTGTGCAGGTGTGTGTGTGTCTGTGTGCAGCCAGCCCACCCAGCTTTCTGGTGTGAATGTGAGCCACATTAGCAGATAATAACCATCTGCAAACACTATGGGAGTGTATGATCAGTTGCAGCACACTTACTGTAATAGATGTGTGTACCTTGTGTGTATTTGTGTGTTTAGATGGCACAGCAAGAAGAACCTCTGTATGATTTCCCAGAGCCCACCCAGCCATCAATGCACAAGTTCTTGGGGCATCAAAGGGGACGGGCCTCTCTGAGAAGCATCAGCGTACTGGACCGGCTCCTGCTCACAGTTCCCGTCTGGTTTCAGCTGTCAATCAACCCTGCCACCGCACTGCACATAATGCAGAGGGAGCCTCCTGGGGTCAGAGTCACATGCACTTAAACTATAGAAAACCACAAGGACACCATTTGTCGGGATGTACACACATATAATCCACTTACACACACGCTGTATACCTTTCTTGCCTTCTCTTTCCATGTGCTATGCACTCACACATGCATTCAGTCATCAGCTGTGTTGTCCTGCAGGCCTTCCTGGTGCGGAAGTCTCGCACATCGCAGAGAAACGTGCTGTGTGTCCGTTTGGCGGATGACAGCGTGCCGTCCTTCGTTCAGCAGTTTGGTATCAGGGAGGAACACTCCAGTAAGAGGAAGACACTCACGAACCCTCCCTTCCTTTCATATGTGATATGTCTGACCCCAAACACTTTACCATCACCAAGACTGAATCTGCCTTCTTTGGAACAGAAATATATAATCATACCTGTGTACTATCATATAAAGTCTCTGATTGCACTAGCTGGTTGATATTTATAAACTTAACTTGCATGAAATGAGAGGATACTTTGCTTCAGTTCCCCAACCAAAACAAAGTGCTTAACTTCGGCACAACGCTGAAATCAGAGCATTACATTTTTTTCAATTACTGTTCTTATTTCTGTTCTTTGACCATTAATCATGTATGCTTTACAGTAATGGCCAACATTTTATGGTGTAGCTGACTTTACAGTAATTGTTCCTGGTTTACCTACAAGTCTCTGCATGGTTATTTTAATGCTGAACTGATTTAATTAATCAACCACTGGGTCTCTGGGATGCAAGAAATCAATTTAAAAAAAACATATTTATGCTTTATATAAGTGAGAAACTACTGGTATGGTCCTGAAACACAGCTTTGCTCCAGTATTACACAGTATTTACACATCACATCTACCTTTCAAATCAAAAGTAATATAACTTTCAGTGAGCTCCTGTTCAAAGTTTTTTAATAGTCATATGCCCACACATACACACAATAGTACAATGACATTGTTGATACTAACAATCCTTCTCCCGCCCTAAACATTTTCCTCACCCCCAGCTCTGCGTCTGGAAACTTCAGGCATCAGCTTTCCAGATCTCCCAAGACTAATTTCCTTCTACTGTGTCAGCAGGTAAAATCCTGTTCTCCATTTGTGCCTCCTTTATGCTCTCATACCTTTTACTGTATATATTTCCTTCCTCTACAATGTGTTATCAGTTTTTTCCTTATTTTCTGCACTGATTACTGATCATTTACATTGATCCACGAAAACTAATGTCTAGTGTTGATGTTAACATTATATATATATATGTGTGTGTGTGTGTGTGTGTGTGTGTGTATTATATATGTGTGTATACATTATATATATTTTGTCTGTGTGTCAGAGATGTATTACCCTTCCCTCTGGAGCTTCCTGAAGCCATTGCAAAGGCAACATCCCACAAAGAGCTCGAGTCCATCTCACATATGGGAATAGGTTGGTGAACACAACAATTTGTTTCCTGCTGATTTTGTAACCTCAACCTCAAGTACATGGGATTTAAAGGGATTTATTTACACAAGGCGCACACAGTAATTACCTCCCAGCTGCTGGGTAACAAACATAAACATGTGAAAAATTGTGTGTAAAATTATTTTTATTTTGTCCATTTCAGGATGAATGAATAAACAGAGAAACTAGTTTTAGTTTTATTGAAGAATTATAATATTATCAACAGCCTGTATTGCCATTAAACATGTTATTTTCTATAATTACTTCATATGAAATATCAAACTGAAAACTAAAAAAATGTATTACTTAAAAAGTAAATACACTCCGTATTTGGGTTAGACATAATGTACCATTTAAAATGGGGTGGTTGATTTCAAACAAGTTTTGGATCAAAGGATGACACAATTTTTAGAAGATGGTTGCAAACTTGTCAAGAGGTAATATTTTTTAGCACTGAATACATCAACTTTTTTATAGTCATTTAAAAAATGTTTTGTACTGTTAATGAAATTATCAACATTACAAAGGAATATATGGTAATTGCTCAAATTTGACATATTACAGAAATCACTGTTTCACTATCATGAAAAAAATATCCACATTGTTTTATAGAATTCTGGAGTTCCCAGCTAAACGTTCGGGGGCCACGGGAGGCACCCAAGCCTCAGAAGGACATGGAGAAGAAAAAAGACACTGTAACCTCAGCCCTGCCTGCTGCTGCCGCACAGACCAGCTCTGCTGCCCAGCACCATTCAGCTCCTCAGCCTGACTCAGACAACCACCTCAAGACAGCACCTGAATCAGACACTGCCTCCAAACAATCAGGCCTCAATCCCACTTTGTTCAATGAGTTTTGTCCAATCAAAACACGCAGCCCCATAGAGCTGGACTGTGGCTCTGGCCAGGGCGCTCTCTGTTTTGTCAACCCTCTTTTCCTGCAGTCCCAGAACACTTTGTCCAGACGGCGCATGTTCAAACACAGCGTCAAGGTTCGGGTTTCCACTGAGACGTCGACCATGCTGTCGCCCCCGTTTGCCCCTCCTCCTCCACCACCTCTAATGCCCAAAACCAAAAGGAAATGTACCGTCCAGAAATGTGGAGAAGGAACCGCCCATCCCAATGAAGGCCCAGGCCTTTTTCAGGGTAAGAACCCAAGTCAAGCCATTCAGATTCCCACAGTTCAGGACACTCTCCCCCAGGCTGTGACACAGGCTCAGGTGGAACCAGGCACAAGTAAAGCTGGAGTCATAGGAGAAGAGGCTACAGCTCAGCTACCAACAGTAATAGAACAACTTACTGATGTCTCAGACTACATGCATCCCTCTGCAATGATCGGTTTCTCCCATTCTCCAGTTGTTTCTCCCACGGCACCTTCCCTTTTCCCCAAAGTATCTTCTTCCAGCTCGCCTCATGACTCTCCCAGTGTCACTCCCAATCTCTCTCCTTACCTCACCCCATCTTCTTCTCCCATGGCGCCTTCCCTTTTTCCCAAAGTATCTTCATCCCACTCTCCGCATGACTCTCCCAGTGCTTCTCCCAGTCCTTACCTCACCCCATCTTCTTCTCCCATGGCGCCTCCGCTTTTTCCCAAAGTATCTTCAACCCTCTTTCCTCATGACTTGGCTTCTCCCTCTCTTTCGCCTCATCAATCCCCATCTCTTTCTCCCAAGGTTGTCTTTTCCCTCTCTCCACGTGACTCACCAAGTGCTTCGCCCCCTCTTTCACAGTCCCCATCTCCTAAGCTCACCCCCTCTCTCTCTCCTGTCACCTCTGCATCCCTCTCTCAGCTGGTAGGGCAGGCCTATCACACACCTACCTCATCTTTAAGATCAGATCATCAAAGACCAGAGGCTGAGGAGGACAGAGCAGGTGTGGATGAAAATGAGGACGAAGATGATGAGGAACTGCACAAAAAGAGGGAAGAGGAGGAGAGGGGTCTGGTTTTACAGATGAATGCTGCCTCTCTAAATGACACTGACAGCTGCAGCTCCTTCAGCAGTGTTGAAGGAGCAGCAGAGACTCCACCTCACTCACCCTACAAACATGAAATGGTGCAAGCTTCCTGCGAACATTTTAGACTCTAACTGAATACAGTATATGTTATCATGGAGCACTGTGTAGAATTACATAGTGTAAATTCCTAAGTTTTATAAAACCAAAAAAGTTAAAAATGCATGTTTAAAGTGCAACTTGTGTACATGTCTATTGCAAACCATTTTAAAGCAAAACCAAACAGATTTCTTACCTGACGAGGGAGCCGTTTGTTTCCTTTTCATATCAGTATTTTCTTAAAATTAAACTGCAGGGACGTTACATTTTATTGAGTTACTTAGTCCACCACTGGTGCCTTCTACTGTCATGTACTAGAATAAAAGCTGAGATTTCACTTTGAGTTTAACTCCTCCTCTCTGTAGACATTTTGACATACAGACCTTCAGACTTCAACTAAGCATGTGTTACTTTGATACAAGTTCTACTTAAATCATCAAGGCTATGTTATTAAAATATTCTTAAAGTCAATCTCAGATTGTGGTTTAACTTCATAAAAACATATAGTTTTGGTAGAAAAACATACTAAGATCTTATCAAACAATTTTTATTTGTGTAGATTCAACACATTTCTTGCATACAGCATTTTATTAGGCCTTCCAGACACAGCGATATTTTATACAGTCAAGTAATCGATTACTTCAAACATGGCAAAAAATAAAATAATATTTTGCCATACACTCAACATTAAGTTATCATGGCAGCTAGTTAACAGTCTTAACCTGTCAAATCATCACCAAGGCTGGACAAATATTTCATTTAATAAATGAGCTGTAAAGATGGCAGAATTTGTAGCTAAGCGTTGACTGTGAAAATCAATCATTTGAGTACAGACAAAAAAAATCTCTTTTTTTGTGAACATTTGAAGCCAATTTCTGACATTGCCATGATTAGAAGGTGGAAACTACCTACAGTCACCTACTCATTTATACACAGGAACCATTTTGTCAGGAAGCGTTTGTTTAATGGACAGTTTTCAATGCTTCTCATTAGAAAAATAATTTTCTAAATGCATCTACAAGATTGATGATGTGGTGTTAATTTTCAACTTGTTTAGTAGTATTTGATCATGTTATCAAAGAGAGACCTGACATTGGATCTTGGCTGGAAAAACTGTGGCTGTTGTCTTTGGCAGATCTGTTCTAGTCTTATGGCTTTATTTGAAGTACGAAACTTTAGTCTGTTCAGAAGTGTCTTCTGAAAAGGATCAGTTTGTAGTTTTGTGTGTTTTAACAACCATTAAAAATCAGTTTGCTTTCACATCACATTTCAATCAAAAGGAAAAAAAAAATCTGATTTCAGTTGGTATTTTTGAAGCCTATGGAGCAGATCATCCATCCATCAACACCAGCAGTGGCAGTCTCTTTTGCTCATTTCCAAAAGGTCTGCCTCCAGCTGCTCTGCGTCGTCTTGGAAGCGCTCTGTGAAAGAGCAAATCAAACCAGCCGCACTGCCTTCATATTCCACAAGCTCCACGCTGTCCCCTGGAAACCACACAAACAGAGTTCGACACTGAAAACTTAACTGGACTGATGTGACAAGTGTGAGAATGTATGTTTGTATGTGTGCATCTGTGTTAACGGACTTGAGTGAACCCCCTGTAACAGGCACAGATGCAGGTACATACCACTGACTCTGGTGTTGGCCTGGACAAACATCTTACGAGCTTCCTTCCTCAGCAGCACCGTCTCCCGTAGACGCAAGAAGTTGTGAGCACCGCTGTCGCTGACAGCGGAGTATCCGTCATAGAGAGCTCTGCCTCCTTCCACATCTGCTGTTGACTTTAAGACCTACGAGACGGTGGAATCAGGTCAACAACATGAACAGTGTGGAGGTGCGTCAAATCAACAGGGTTATACAGAGAGGTTATTTATGATTCATGTCACTCAACAGCTATTGACATTAACATTTATATTTACACTTTTCCTCAACTGTCCAAATGTCATAATTTATTCAGACATGGGCTAACAGTGTAGCAGTGCAGAGCCATCAAGGGGCCATTATTCCTTGATATCAGGTTAGTACTAAGACAGAGAAGCCAGAAAATCTCTTAAGTTATTGGGTAATACAGTGGAGATTTAACAATGGAGCTCACTATGATTACTATGGATCATTAAAAAGTACAAATTAAACAGCTAGATACAATTTAAGAGAAAACAGAGCAATGTGAGAAGTTTAGTATTTTGTTGGATTTATGACTTTGTTAAAGCTTAATTTTATATTTAACTACAGCTACAACTAAGAATTATTTAAAAATATATATGAAACAATAAAATTTTAAAAAGTTTACTTTTCACTTTCCTCAATATGTTCTACTTGTTATAAAGCTGCCTGGGCAATTGTCCCAAGTACCTGCAGTTTACAAAGGAACCTGTGGATGGCGTTCTTTCCCACAGTGTGGATCTTGCTTCGGTCCAGTGTGATCCGAGCGTCAGGCTTGCCGTCCTGTCCTGTCACTTCCTCCAGGCCTACAAGGCCCTCCCCGGCCTCTAGCAAAACACGCAGGATCACGAAACGAGCCTGCATGTGAGCCTGAGAAACACACACATACACAGATACATGTGATGTACACTGTATACATCTCCTGACTCTCCTATAAACACAGGCAGGCCTATGAAGCTGTATTATATAAACACAGACACATAAAGCTGAGCCAGTCAGGCCGTAAGAAACACTTCCTTAATGGTCTGTATGTTAACTCTTCTTGTAAACACTGTTCACCCAACACTATGTTATCTGAAACGTTCTTTATAAATGAAAGTTGTGATTCATCATTACATGTTACAAAGTAAAGAGTGATCATGTCATGGAGAAAAGCAACTCTGTTCAGATTACCTGTCTCCAGCTCTTGCTCTCAGGCGTGTAGAACTCCAGGCCCAGGAGTCCCGCTCTGACCATGCTGAGCCAGTTGATGTACACCACATCCTCCGCATCCTGACCCTCATGGCCAAAAATACTGCAAACACACACGCAGGCAAAAGGTCAACATACTGGCTTCCCTTATAGCTATCAGCCACAAATCACCTGGGTTTTACCAGACATAATAACCACTCCACATTCCAATAATTGTCATTAAAAGAGCCTAAATAACATGATGAGATTAATTATTTTCCCCAAAATGTGATCAATAAAGTGAGAGAGCGTATGTGGCACAAGTAACAACATAGGATCCCCTGTACAGAGTCAGCCAGAGCTATAAGGAAACAATTTTTATAATGACCTCAAGTCTCCAAGCTAGAGAAATCTTGAGATTTAGAGGATTTGGGGACCATAAAAACATTTACTATATATAATTATAAACAATATTATGGTAGTGTTTCTTAAATTTTATGGCTAGATTGCAGATAACATCTGTTACATTCAAGCACTTGCCAAAAAGTTCACACAATTCTGATTAAATCTATCACTGGGAGGTTAATTTCTCTGTATTTAACAATATCCCAGAGTTTTAACATATGGTGTCTGTGGCGGCACTCCTGCGCTGGTGCACTGGTAATGATGTATTTTACGTCAATCAGCAATAATTGGTTTGCCAGAGCTGAAGAGGAGCAATCACAGTGATGGCGTAGGCTACAGCACGAGTATGACAGAACCTATGGCGGGAAAAACCTAAAAAGTCAGAGAAAGGTTTCTGATGCTCCAAATAAAAAATAAACTACATTCAGAGGAAGGATTATAGTCAAAAAAAAGAAAGCGACCAAAGGCCGAACAGGAATAACTATCGGTGTAGAACTGAGAGAAGAGAAGGGCCTGATGGTAGACACAAATGTCATGTTATTGCTCTTGAACAGGTTTGTATTTGTAAAATACCTGGAGTAGGCTGTGTAGCTATTACATTTACTCTACCTAATAAAATAAAAGGATTATTGTCTTGGAAGTGTTATTAGCACACATCAGCAGTCAGAGTTTGTGTGGAGGGGGAGTATAGTAAATTAGATAGTAAATTACAGCAACAGAGTTTGTTAATTTTGAGGCAATCCAGCCAAGCCCTCCAATCATAAACAATTTCACCATTATACACTTTATATTTGGCTTACATTTGAACTCTGAAATGAAGCTACTCACGGGTCAATTCCCACACAAACATTAAACTAGGGCTGGGCGATATGGCCAGAAATGTTATCATGATAACATATTTCATATCATTCGATATTGATAATTATCATGATAAATATCAAATCAATATTTCTTTCAAGTTTACAAATTCTTTGTGGTCAGAACATGACAAGCACTTGCCAAATGGAACGCTTATTTTTTCAACAAATATGCATGAGTAAAATTAAATTAAATGTTTTTTCAGTACCTTTTCCTCAACAAAATAAATATGTTAATAGAAAACTTAAGTGTTAATTTTTTGTGATTCAAATGAATTAAATCAAACATTAATTGAATATTTATTGAACATTTGTTATATTGATAGTGAGGAAAATTATATTGCGATAATTAACGTTACTGTTTATTGCCAGGCACTACATTAAACCATGGAAGAAAATCAGGGTGTTTCCCCGAAAAGCCATTTTATATGTTGTTTAAATTACATGAATTTATGTAACGTACATCTTTGTCTAATACATGTAGGTTACAAGCAAAACATGAAATCACCTGAGTGCTTGCTTGTTGAGACACAGATAGAGTCCGACACACTCAGCCCGGCATTCTTCGTAAGAGGAAGCAATTGTGGAGAATTTACTATCCCATGTCTCGCTGCCCCGATACCAACTGGACACCTGAAAGTACAGTCACACCTTCAGTCTATTTGCCAACTGAACACAAGAGTTAAAAACAGGTGGTCTTCCAAAAAAACTTACTGGTTCTCCCGTCTCTGGGTTGATCACCTTGCGCTGGTCAAAGTTGAACTTGCCCATGTCATCCTGTACAAAGAGATGAGACAAAACAAACCCTATCAGATCTTATTTCTCACTGATTATTATTCAGTTCATTATCAGTAAATTCAAACAGTTTAACAGGGAGATATCAATGAAATATAAATCCTTGAATATGTTTCACTAACATACCAAGGGAAGTAAAAGGTAAGTGCAAATAAATATAGACAAACATAAATAGAATATCTCTATATACATATATTACTGTGGTTGCTCACAGCTAATTGCTCTCTAGTCTCACTGTTATGACAGTAGTATGTTTGACTGACCTTGACAAACAGCTTGCCACTTCCATGGCCTAACAGCTCATGAAGTCCAACCTGCACCTCGAATGATGGTCCCTTCCACTTGATAAACAAATCCTAGTTCAAAAGAAAAACACACACAGGAGAACGCAAAATAATAGAAGTGTAGGGGAGAAAAGAGCTGGCGTGTAAGAGAGTCAGGAAGCGGCATTCATTACCTTGTCCTCTTCCTCCAGGAAGGTAAGTTTTTCTTTTTGTGTAGCATAGGCTACAGCCAGCACGTTGCCTAGCGACACGTTTTTAAAGCCCTCTGACTGTCTGATGTCATCATCTACACACAAAAACAAAACAACATTGACTAACAGACAGATTGTAAATTTAAACCAACTATACTCATTGTTTGACATAGCGTCCACATTTCAGTGTACATACAGTTGGGGATGTTGATGCCAGCTGGGATTCCACTGCCAGCGAAGGTGAGGACATCCAGCGAGGTGAAGTCAGGTTTTAGGAAAGTGTCCTTCTCAAACTCCCTGGGCCAGGGCAGCTCAGGAAGCAAGACTTCTGCTGAGCCCACCAGTTTGGCAAAACGCTCACTCATCGCCTTGTTCACAACCGCAACGAAACCTAGAGGTGACATCACAACCTTAAAGTTAGGACAGAAACCATTAAACCGTTTCTGACTTATCCTGGAGATAGGATGGTAATACCCTCCTGTAATTTAAATTATACACACACACAAATAATTCTTTGATGGATGATAAAGTATATTGAAAGTAACATGCTGACCATGGACTTTAGCCTGTTGATGGCAGACTACCAGCGTAACAATGGAATAGTGTGTCAATCCCAGGTTGTGTATTACTGGTAATGACACACCGAATGACACAGGTTGTGTCCCCCTAAAATCACTGGTCACTGCTAAAATGAAACATTATTTATTATTAAAAAGCTGCATGTATTTGTTTCACAATCTTTTCCTAAATAGACTTCAGCTCTGTACCACTGGGATAAAACCTGGAGGCGCCCATGGATCACAGCTTGCATGCTGTTCTTGATCAGCATGGTACTTACCTTCAAACTCTCCTCTGGAGCCAAATGGGTCTCTGTAGCTCTCTATGAAACCTATATAACTGAGAGAAGGAGGGTTGAAGAAGTAACGAGGGGTAAAGAGCAGAGAGAGAATGATTAGTATTCCAGTGTATTAGGAAATAAGCAGGTACTGGATGACAAAACAACCTTCATTGTTGACAGTTCACGTGTTCAGTGGGCTCACCTCTCGACAATTGGTCCCTTGTCTTTGATCCAGTAGCGCGAGCCCTCTTTATGGGCTTCAATTGAGCCGAAGGTGAAGCTGCGAGTGTACTCTTCGAGCATCTTTTTCTGGTTCTCATTGGCAGCATAGGCCTGTGTTAAGTTATTTGGAAATAGAACAAGAATTTCAAACGTGGAAGTGTGGCAGGGAGATTATTTTTAGGTTATCAACTTATTCATTCACTACAACACTCCTCTTAAAGACCTGGGCCCGTATTCATAAAGAATCTTAAGGCAAAGAGTAGCTCCTAGTGACGTTATTTTAAGAAAATTCTTAGAAATGTGGGCGTTTACTCTTAAAATTAAAGAAAAAAATCAATCAGTAATTCATAAAGCACCTTAACCCTTAAAAGAGCTCTTAAGGTCAGAATTGTTAGGAGCAGGGACAAGGACTTTTAAGAGGCTTAAGAGT
>JAPMOB010232984.1:0-12387 GCA_029875015.1 Lepomis gibbosus
TGCGATAATATCAAACATGTTTGATATGAAAGACTAGAGAAAGACTGGCATAAATCGGGTCGCCGACTACAGATTATCACATTTAACGATTGAGACGACGGGAGCGCGCCGAGACTTCAGTAAAGATTCCTAAAGACGGCTGGTCTTTAGTCTGGGACTGTGAAAATCCTTTGGTGTAAGCCCGGCATAAACCCCTCCAGTCAGTGAGTTTTTTTTTTAAACTGAAAGAATTAATGATGTATCCATGCAGCCAAGCTATCTGTTAAGCTAGCTGTCTACTCTCTGCTGGGAGCTTGGGATGGGGGGGTAGTGGGAACAAAGCCAAGCAGCCAACTTTTAAAAAGGGAACAAGAAAGGAAGAGACAGGGAGACTGAAGCTACATGGCAGCCTTACATTCTCTTGTCATCTCCTTGTATTCCCCACATTCCTCCATCCGCCTCCACAAACATGCTCAGATTAGAAAGCAGTGACATTTGCCGGACATAACAGGTGCAAGTGCTTTTTATTTGTTTGTTTGTATCTTTTTTTCCCCCTTCTTTCTTTCTGTTTTCAGACGCAGCTGTTCTAGTATTCTGTGCTCAGTTTTTGCAAATCTCCATCTTGTCAGGATTCAAACAGCATCTGCTGAAAATACAGGTGTCTTTGCTGCAGAGTGAGTCAAAGCTCCCCTGGAAGCCTTGTCAAAATACAAGCTTTTTAATGGCTCTCGTCCCAGTAATTTCCTTTGTTCCAGTTGCCTGTGATTTCTTCGCCACCAGATGAGCAGCTGGCTTCAAATGTGAACAACTTGCACAGCGGAGTTGTAAGAAATCAACTCACTCCAAAGACAGTAGAAAAGAGAACATAAGAACAGATGCCATAGCGACCTACCATTTCAAATTTTCATTTTGAAATTCCAAGACAGAGGTAGGCTCATACATATACACAAAATACAAATATTGAAAGTTGCAGTGAAGACATACAGTACTGACAAATACCCTTATTAGATCTATGTAATCATTACTTTCCAAATGAATGCAGTGTTTTTAAATTTATTTAACATTTACACTACATTGATTATTCATGTACGCAGTTCAAGCACACAAGAGCACTGCACGTTTTTATAATGACAACAAAAGAACCTCCAGAATATTTACTGTTTCCCTGTAGACTTCTATTCCAGGGACATTAAGACCCTGTTAAAACCCAACATACCTCACGGTGCCTTTGTTCTACCCACACAGGTGTTCACTTATTTTATTGATCTGACATCTCTTCAGATTGTGTGGGTGTGTACAGACTAACGTTATGCTTGATTGACATCTCCTTCACTCTCCTGTTATGGTGAGACAAATGACACCTTTATCATTCTTATTGGGGCAAGTGCCCTCTAGAGGTTTATTGTAAACAAAGAAAAGTTACATTTAAATTTAGAGTCACTCACCAAAACAAATTGTGTGTCTCCCAGAGGTGTAAAAATTGTGTTGAATGCATTTCCTTCCTCCTTTTAAGTATTTAAATCCAGCATTGTTTACATCCATGTTTACTTGCTGGAAGGCTCCTTCTTCTTGCCTTTGTTGGAACATTGCAGCATATCTTGGCATGTTCCAGCCAGCTGCTGATTAGTGGAAGAGTGTGAAATCATTGGCAGGACTTTGTATCTGCATCCTTGTGTGCATGCACACTATAAACAAAACTGTTACCCACTCATACAGAACAGCTCCACTTCGAGCCTTTAAGTTTTGTGTGTGTGACATTACATTCTTTTCCGGGACTGAGCGTGGGGCATGTTCCTTTCAAGAGCCAACCATATTAACAGGTGCAAGCAGAGATTGTACATGCCCATTGTCCACATAGTCCTTAGAAGAGAAAAGTTATTGAAAACACCTGTGGTAGCGGAATTGAAAAGGAGTCACAAATTTTTATTTAAATAGAAAATTGTGTGTTGTAACGCTTTTCATGTACTCACTGTCTTTTCTGCTTTTAATTCAGTAAGTGTCAGTAAGTCTGCCAAATGAGTAAATGTAAGTGGTTTTCTGCATTTTTCAGGATTCAGCATGTATTCTGTCACAATGTCTTTTTTTGTTACTAGTGGGAGGTGTCAAACTCCCAATTCAAAGGTTTTTACCTTTAACTGTTGATAAGCATTGATTAGAAAGTCTCCATGTTGCTTTCTTTCTTTTCTTCAATCTACCTAAAATCACTGCGAAGTGCAGTCCAAATAAGACATGTAATGAGTTACTCATGACATAATAACATTCATAATTATATTTTCCACAAACTGTCCTGCCAACAGGGTGAGGTTTAAGTCGATTGCATTGTGAAATTAATTTATTTCAAGAGCTGTCGAAAATCAAGATAAATGATCTTGTTGCTAATGGAATGATCATGATTCTTCTCCTTGTATTGCAGAAATAAAGACGTTAGAGCACAAAATTAGACAAAATTACATCATAAGATGGATGTTCTATCATTATTAAGGAGCTTTCCCCAGAGACTGACCTTTTTAATTAAACACAGAATCACTGTTTTAGTAGATGAGCAACAGACATGTAACATTCAGTGTTATGATTTGTGTTCATTTATGGATTGAACCAGCCCTCCTCCTGCTAGCAGCTAACCCTCTTTGTGTATTGAAAATGAGAATGTGGTCTTCAACCTGCCAAATCAAATAAGAGCTAATGATTTCAGAGTCACTGAAATGCCTTTTGTGTGTTTGCCTATTATTACCATTTTATCAGCCACACATCAAGTGCCGATTTGCTTCAGCACACACATATCGTCTAATCAGAAAATGACTTTGGGGTTTTGTGCCTTCTGTAAGCTGAGCAAGGCCTAACCCCCGAGAAGCAGAACCTGAAATACATTGAGGTGGATTAAATGAAAGGACTAGGATTAATTAAATGGATCTGGAATCAAAGAAAATGAGAAATGATTTCCTGATTGTCAATGTTCATTTTGCACAAATGAGATATAAACAAAGATAATTAACCTAACTTTGCATTTATTGATCACTTGACAAAAACAGCAGACAGCTGCAGTGTAAATTAATGAGCGGTAAAAGGGCTGCTTCATGTCTCCTCCACACCTTGTCTTCTCAGCCAGGAAATCTATTCAAATGAGTCAGCGAAGGCAATTAATAGTATTTCAGTGGCTGTTCAGAAGCCATTTATTCGAAATCAAAAAGGTTTTTATGCAGATATTGAGTTTGGGCATCTCTCCACCCCAAGAATTATTTTCACCATTTCAAAACAATGCAATTAAATTATGGATAAAATCTATTCTTCAGTCGTAAACACAGCCATTAAGCTAACTGAGAAGAAAAGTTTTAAATGTGGAGCGACAAAGGCATCATCTACACAGAGTGAACACAGTACCTTCTGCAAATGTGTCTGTATACATCATTGCATCAAAGTGCGTGGGTCTGTGTACACATTTGATTTGCAGCTGCTATTCTCTCTTTCTTGCTCTTTGTGTCTCTTGTGTGTATGTGTGAATCACACATATTCATACAACATGCAAGTTGTGAACAAAACCAAAAAAGGTTACTTTGTTAATCCGTGTATGGTTTGACCAAATCAGAAAAAACAAAAAGAACAAGTAATTTTGGAAAAATGGAAAACAAAAAACAGATACAAATTCTGTTTTAACCCCAAAACGGAAAAACAAAGGAGCTGCGTTTTGTTCGATCAATTACCGGTGTTGTATTCTTACAACCCGTTCTTACTCGCCAACTCGTCACATAGGGACGCATAGTCAAGACTCAAGACCCAATGGCGTCAGTTTGTAGGCTAACGCACTGGGGATCCCTATAGCCTATAGGTCAAAGCAGTGGGGGAAGCCATGTAGCGTCAGCTTTTGACGGTAAAGGTGGGTATATGATATTTAACAGAAAAGACTAAGGACATGGTTGGGGTGAAAGGAGGGCCAAAACCCAAGCATTTTGTTTTGAGCTGATCTGAAGTAGTTGGTTACCTGTGCACTCTAAGAAAATACCTGAATATGTTTATCAAGGATTTTTTCTGGAGGCTATGACCAGGGTGAGAACTAGAGGGAGTTGGGGGGAGCTTGGCTCCTCTTAATAAGACATAAGCTCTCCTGAAAATATGACCATAAGCCTAAGTTATTTTTGCCATTCATTTCTAAATTTTTTCTGTTCCATCATTGATCATGCCTAAATCAGAAGCATTGGGCTTCATCCAGCCAGAGGAAACAGATCACCGACTCTCCGCAGCGCTTCAGGTCCCTCCCACAATCTCCTCACCCTCGCCCTGTACGCTGGGTTGTGTTGCCAGTGGAAAAGGCGCACTGGACGGTCAATGGTCGTTCCCTTTGGCTGGATGAAGTCTGCCGCTCCAGATTTTACCCATAATCCACTTGATACGCAACGCCGCGCAAATTTCTAAATTCTTCCATCTCATAAAGAAAATAAATGTCGAGTCAAAACAGTGTAGAGAGGCTGAATGAAAATTACCCAAACATTTTAATGGATGTATGATTCACTAACATACAGAACTACAATAATGTCATAAAATCCAGTATACATTTTATTTTTAACATTTTTTACAGTTACAAATTATTTCCAAAAAGCTGGGCTCTGCTTGACTAAAACCTTTTCATATATTTAAACCAAGCTGGAGTTATTTAATCACATTAAGTGTTGGCCACAGACCAGATGCACTGTATGAACTGGTGATTGACAACAGTTCTCAAGGGCACCGGCAGTACTTGTTTGAAAATGGAAGAATATTACTCATTCACTGTCCCCTTCTACATTTATGAAGTCAGGCAACAACATCCACCAACATATGACTAACAATTTACATCTGACTTATGACAGGACAATCTATTGACAAGTGATATTGTCAAAAAAAAAAAAGATGTCACTTAATTCGAGAAAATACTGAACATGAAAGCATATCAAATTAAATGTAACAGGCTACCGTACAGCTTAAAGGAAGCAAGTTGATGAGATGAGTGATTATGAATGTACAGTAGATAGATGTCAAATAGGAAACATCTACTTTCCTGATAAATAGGTAAGTAAGTGCCTGGTTGATCACATGATCTGTCAATGCAAAAAAATCAATCGTCATATACCGACGATTTGAGAAAGAGTGACAAGCATAGGCCTAAGTATTTTACGCGAAAGGTACCCTTTAGCGTTTTATGGAGACGCGTCTCCATGAGACGCTTCACATTTGTTTTAGTGCTGGAGGAAAGCCTCGCTGAAGACATTATCATTCTGAGATAGTGGGAAAAACTCTGGTTTGTTTGTATTTCTTTAAACCAATCATAATCGTCTCGGGTGGCACTAAGCCCAGGATGCAGCGACAGTGCCCTTAAATAGCGGTAGGGGAGGAGAATTCCCACTGAAACAGTTAGCCTTACACCCACAGTCTACTTTCTGCAAACTAGACTAGACTTTGACTGACTCATGTTAGGTCTAATTTTCGGGACAAACCCAAAAGGGGTCAGGACAACTGCTCGTAATTCGGGACTGTCCCCGCATTTTTCGGGACGTCTGGTCACCCTACAGCTCAGCCAGTGTTGAAGTGTTTACGGGTGTTTCTTTACCTTTCTTTTTCTTCTTCTTTTATGATGAGGGCAAAAAAGGAGGACTATATGGATTGAAATAGTTCTGATATCTTTGGAAGGAAGAGTTGCATGTCCTTGTGTGTTGGCTATTTCTGTTTACATCCACTATTTGTAATGAGGAACTGTAGTTAATTATACACCCCCACATCCATGTCTATTATCAGATTGGCAGCTAGCCAGGATGCATTCCATTCTATTATGGTATATTAGTAGTGAGTGCTGTGTTTTACAGTCACTTAATTCCCTCAGCATGAATTGTGCTTGCTCTAAACAACAGGCTGTGGGGCAGGCATCATCAGCAAGCTCCCCCCACCAACTCTCTCAAGACTTCTTCAATTATGTATTACATAGCCGGGGGAGAAAACAGCATGGCGGGAAACTCTCAAAGGGAGCAGATGCCACCAAAAATGGTTATGTGTGTTTGGGTGTGGGTTTGTAAAACAGTTGCCACAGGTCCTATCTAATACAATCCAAAAACTTCTGCAACTCACTGCATCATCCAAATATTTCAAGTGACAGCCCTTTTACCAGCATGCCGAAAAACACATTGCCTTAGCTGGCGCAAACAGATGGCAATTGGGGCTAACTGTGTAATGGTACAAGCTGTAAATAAAGGTTTATCCTGTTGGACATAATAATGATGTCATGACTTCATTATTCAACATTCTTGCATTGTCATCCATGAGTGGCAGAGGATTGTTGTAGGCAAATGGAAAATTGATTTCTGATTTATGGACATATTGCCAACCTCATTTCCAGGCAATGGTGGCCGACAGCTGCACTTTGAAGATGAAATTCATGCAAATGTATCAGTGATCAGCACAACACCAAACAAGCGTGTAAGCAGTGCAGCTGGGTGAGGGCGGACGGAGAGGATAAACTCGGTTTTGGATTTTTTTTTTAAAACAAATCCAGTGGGATTTATTGCGTTTCTCTAAGAGAGGTCAGGTGTTGTTACTATTGCAAATGTATACTATATACTATATAGTATATTCAAGTGACAATGCCCACAAGTGGCCATTGTAATTATGACTAAAGGCAAGGAGGAAGTCAGGTAATGTTATTATTTTAATATTGTTTATAATAACTGCAAAGTACATGTAAGAAGGAGGTCAGGGTGGATGGGTCAACTAAACATTGGACAATAATGTAGGAGACAGTTGCACAGCACCACCAGTCCAGTACTCAACTCTTATAACATATCCATGATTATGAACTACCTCCTGCAGTATGGCAGGGGCATGGAACCATGAGTTTGATTACTGACGACCATGAGAACTTTTATTTAATTAATAATTAATAATCTCCAGTTGTCATGTTTCAGCTTAAAACAAAACAATGAAAAGGATGCTGTATGCAGCAATGCATAGTGCCATAGGATCTAGAGGAACACAAGCTAACCTAGATGTGGGAGAGGTCTTCTACTCTCTATAGTGAATCTGTCCAACTCCTGTTCTGACATATGTTTAGCTGGTAAAGGGTGACCCTGGAAGCCCTGGAGTCCAAAAATGAAAAGTGAATCAGCTTGAGTCCATTTTATAACAACTACCAGAAGTTTTGGCTACAAGTGTCAGGTCACTGCAGGACAGCTCACATTTGTTTAAACTCAGCCTAAAACAAGTCTGGAGGGCAGAGCAGCCACTTTCCCTTTAATTTCCCATCAGTGCAAAATGGAAAGCGTCATGCTGTGACACACCACACTACCACACACTATGATGGTGGGGTTTACTCTCCGAGGCATTTACTGCACCAGTGACCATGACTAGGAGGGGCTGCTGGTTAACGTATTATGGAGAGCCACGGACAGTGAACAACCACCACACACGCACATACACCACCCCCGACTCGAGATGTCAACAAAGCGCTGCGAGTCATTATCAGTCACCATGCTGAAGTTAATTGCCACAGCTCCGCAGGCCTCTGCTTAATGAGAGAAGGCTCTCCGGGCCCACATGGAGCGCCATGTCAGCTGACCAGGTGGAGATAAAGCCTATTAAAAACTGGTGGGGGTGGCAAGGTGAAGGTTCATGCATTTTAACAAGCACATTGTACGTTTTTGCATTGTTAGAAAGACACAGTGACTGCCATGTGTCAGAACATGGCTGTGTGTATTGCATGTGTATGTGTGTGGAAGAGATTCTTGAAGGAGCTTCATAGGGGGTAGTCATCATCATTTGTGAAAGAATTTTGTTTTGATGTCTACTACAATTTTTTTACAACTGCTTACACACGTTTTCAAAACTAAATCGCCTTTTTTCAAAACTCTACACACAATTCCAAAAACTGGTTACACGAAATGCAAAATGCCTCATAGTTCCTTCAAAATGAAACACTGCATTCAAAATGCCGTAAACACATCCCAAAATGAAGCCTTCGCACCACATGGCAAACACTTTTTTCATAACAGTAAATTATTGGATATACCATTTACACACTTTTGCGATTTTTGCTATTTTCAGTCCAAAAATCTGCTGATTTGTTGCTAAAAATATCTCCGGGTGCCATTTTAATTATTGTGCAATACCAAATATCAAATGATAGGTCTGCTCAATCCGGATCAATTGATTGCAATTACATTCTAGATGTCCATCCAGCCATCCATCGTCAACCGCTTATGCTGTGCACAGGGTCACGGGGGGGCTGGAACCAATCCCAGCTGACATCGGTTCACCCTGGACAGGTCACACATAGACAAACCACCAGTCACGCTCACACTCACAACTATGGTCAATTTAGGTTCACCAATCAACCTAGGCCATATGTCTTTGGATGGTGGGAGGAAGCCGGAGCACCTGGAGAGAACCCACGCAGACGCAGGGAGAACATGCAAACTCCACACAGAAAGATGGTTTATTGCATTAAAACACAATGCAATGTTGAAACAGAAAATTATTTCTTTGGCAAAACATTACAGTTGCAACAGTAGCACAGTGTTGTGTCCAGCAGCATACAAGAAAAGGAAACCACAAACATATATAAACAAACAGTAAAATGTTTACGTTTATTGCTAAAAACACTTTTTTCATTAATATATTGCTCAAATAAGCATTATATTTTTGCAACCTCTTCTAATTTGTGAAGGTTCAAATTGTGGATGCCAATGAAAAGCGATTCAAGTTAGACTGGACTCAATCCAGCTTCTCTCATTATCAACCTGTTGTTGATCACATGATCCATAAGTGTGAAATAGCTAATGGTTTTGGAGATTTGAGGTGAGGTTTTGCTCTTTGAGTGATAGGTCTCAAAAATTGAGTGACATGAAGATTTTGTGTGTTAACAGTTATTTAAAAAAACTGTAAGACAAAAATTCCCCAAACAGATACAATTTCTTCCAAACTTCGTTTGCAGGTCCCTGCAACTGCTGGATGTGTACAACAGAATGCGAGAGCTTATGGATTGTGCACTTTAAATCATCTACTTTCTCTGTACTAGTAGGCCCCATTTGTAGGATAGTGCTGAACAAAAAACGTAATTTTGGGTTGGCTCCCTTCAGAAATGCGTTACAGATCTATATCAACGAGAACCTTCTGAAAAACCTTCCATTCAACAATAACATCATCACCTTTTAGTCCGTGCTGACGCCATCATTGACTCTACATGAAATGGTCCAAGGTGCATTCAACTGGGTTAACTGGAAGGAGAGATGCAAGCCAACTAGACTGACTTAGATCTAGAAGCACGGGCCAAATGCTTTGAGGAGAATACTGCATGAATCGATGTTGACTGGTGGAGTAGAATCTTTGCCATGAAGACCGCCAGAGGGAGGGATGAGATTCTCCATCGGGAAACTAGTAAAGGTTCTTCTGTTATTGTTCCCTGGCCCTCCAATATACAATTGCTGATATAGTGAATGTAAACAGAAGTACACTATTCTGAGCAATACAAGGAGTTTCTCTGGCCCTGCAAGATTGGACTCACCAAGATCAGGCTCACCAATATGTCTATCTATCCACCCAGGATAAGGCCATATACACCAAAACAAGATTTTGCAGTGACTATTATTGGCTGTATTAATGGTACTCATGTGCATCCAGGCACCATCTAAAAATGAGTACCTTTCTGTAAACAGGAAAGGCTTTCACTCAATTAATGTTCAGGTTGTGTGTGATGACATGAAATTATTTGATGTGGTGCCACATTGGTATGGATCAGCCCATGATGCACACATCTTGAGGGAGAGTGCTCAGTCAAGAGCGTGTGATAATGCTTGATGACAGTGGCTGATTACACCTGACACAGCGCCCAACACTGAGTAGGAAAGGCTATGTGCACTCACGGACGAGGCCAATCATTGAACGCTGCACAGGAGTTCTCAAGTGCGTGTGGCTTATGTATATGTTAAATATGAAACTTGTCCACCCTTGTTTATTTTAGCCTACACTTAAACTGTGTTCTGCCCTTCAGGCATTTAAGTTTAATTTTCAGGCATTTATTTTGGTACACCTTGAGTTTCACATGCTTATATTTTGACATCTGTCATTTCGGCTGAAACAGGAAGTAGGAAGGAAAATTGATAGTAACCACGTTTGAAGCATGTTAGAAACAGTAGACTGGTTAACAATGCAGATGTTCGTTACACCAGAGAATCTCCCCTTTGCTTATCAATGTGGATTCAGTACAATGTGAAGAGTGAATTCAGGCATTCTTCACATTCTTGAATGTAAGAGATTTTAGCTCACTGTCTAATTGGAGTTACCAAACCCCAGCAAGTACAGTACAATCTGTTATAGGTTATCAGAGAGTAATGTTATGGGAGAATGCATAGCTACTGCATATAGGAGAGACAGCGTCAAATATGCAGCAGCTGTGCTCCACAACATTTCTATAGACTAGAGAGTGCCTCTACCTGTGGAGGACTTGGGACCACTGGAGGGAGAGGTAGAAGTTATCAGAGAACAAGCTGCAAAGGAGGATGTGACAGCTTGTCAAACCAGCAATATAATTCAGAAATTGTAGCCTATGGTTCCAAGAAAAAGATTCAAGTCATTTGAGTTTTGAGAATATCACCTTCATTTTTTATGGTTTTCAGATTGATTGAAGAGTTGTAAACAGCTTGTAAATAAGTAATTTATTCATTAAATTGTGTATATTGAGAAATAAAATAAGATTACTAATGTAGATGTTTTTTTAAAAAATGTATTTGGATGTGTGGGATTATTTAGGTATTCACAAACACACAGTCTTTCTCAACTGTGTAGCTGGCCCTTCGCTTTAATAGCTGGATTCCTAATAAAGTTTCTGTTTCTTGAGCTCTAGTTTCTACGTTTCCACCCCTAACTTGGCTGACTCCATCTCCACTTACATAATTTCCTTCTCCAGTGACACAAATTGGAGATACCGATCTTTATTCTTCTCTCTTCGAGCAGGTACACTCACCGCCATTGACTGCCACTGTTATCATCTGCCAGAAGTCTATTTTTTTGTTATTATTTATGGCGTTGTTTTGTTTGCATTCTAAAATATGCATACTAACTGCAAAGTTCAATAATTGTTCTTGTTCACAGTCTGAGTAATTTAAATATGGGGGTAACAAACAACATTTTACTGCACCTGCTACAGTCTCTTTCTCCACTCCTGTAATCAGAGCCACTATATCTGTAGCTAGTCCCACAGAATTGTGTGGGTGCAACCAAGCGTCAGGCATATGCTTTTCTAGGGCTGTCTACTGCTTCAAGCCGTCGTTAGTTCAAGCCATTAGTCGGCTGTTGATCACATGTTTGTCATATTAATTTAATTATTTAATTATTTATATTTTTGGGGCATCAGAAAATGGTTTGAGTTCCAGGGCTGAGAAAGATTGTCATCAAGAAACAATCTGCTACATTACAGAGAAAGACAAAACCATAATAAAGATCCTGTCGGACATTAATTTTCCAAGAAGTATGAAGCAAGCTGCCTGTTAAATGCTAAACGACAGCTCTCTCTGTAGCTCAGACAATCCCTGCTACCTGCATGTGGTAATCAATATTATTATTGTTAACAAAACATTTTTGTTAACTTAGATAAAAATAAAAATAAAGCTTTACAAAAAAACACTAACTGCCTAAAACTGTATTGTAGGTTAGAGTAAATGTCCTTAGTTTTGTTAATGTATTTATTTATTTTAATAGGACCTAAATAAGCCTACATTTTGAGTGGATATGAAGCCTGGGGAACTGACGTTGTGGGGCATGAAAGGGCTGACTTTGACATGCTGTATCAAATAATATTCATGGAAAGTTCACTACAAGGTTAAAGTCTGGTAGAAAAAGGTGCACAAGCAACAGAGATTACCGCAGCCTGAAGAGGATTTTAAAACAAAGCCAATTCAAGAACTTGGGGAGCTTCACAAGGAGTTGACTGAGGCTGAAGTCATTAAGAGCCACCAGGCACAGACGTGTCGAGGAAATGATCTACAAGTGTCGCATTCCTAGTGTCAAGCCACTCCTGAACCAGAGACATCATGAAGCATCTTACCTAGGCTAAGGAGAGAAAGAACTGGACCGTTGCTCAGTGGTCCAAAGTCCTCTTTTCAAATGAAAGTAAATTCTTTATTTCATTTGGAAATCCAGGTCCCAGAGTCTGGAGGATGAGTGGAGAGAAACACAATCCAAGTTGCTTTAAGTCCAGTGTGAAGTTTCCACAGTCAGTGATGATTTAGGGTGCCATGTCATCTGCAGATGTTGGTCCACTGTGTTTTAAACAGTCCAGAGTTAAGCAGTGTCTATCAGGAGATTTTATAGCACATCCATCTGCTGACGAGTTTTATGGAGATGCTGATTTCCTTTTCCAGCAGGATTTGACACCTGCCCACAGAGCCAAAACCACTT
>JAPMOB010232985.1:0-23251 GCA_029875015.1 Lepomis gibbosus
GTAGTGTAAAAGCGCTTTGAGTAGTCGAAAAGACTAGAAAGGCGCTATACAAGTACGGAGCATTTACATTTACATTTAAATATGAAGTTGGAGAAAGCAGCAGTCCGAAACCCTTAATAAACTCAGGAAAAATAAACATAAGTAACCAGGTAGGATTTGGTAGCTTCGTGATAAGAAACTGTCCCGAGGATTAAGGCTCATACTGAACTGTTAACGGCATATAGTGTCTGAGTCGGTGGTCTCAGTATGAGCCCAGCACCTGTCTAGACAGCAGAGCCCCTGATCCACCAAAACAAGTCAGTCCAACCTGACGCAGAAACATGAAAAGCAGCAGTTTCCCTCTGTAACCCCCCCACCCCTCCGCCCTCCCCAATCCACCACTCCATCCCCTTCCACTACAACACTTTGTTTCACTGCCTGTTTACATTGTACACACCTTGAATATGAAACATTTCTCTTTTCAGTCTTCTCTGTCTCAATGATTTGGCGCCTTCCCTCCCACATGGTGACATCCTTCAATGAAAACTCATTTCCTATATTGTAATGAATTTAAAGCTAAAATACACAAGCTATTATGTTACTGAGGGACACATCTTAAATGTTCATTGTCTATTATATTAAATGATGGAGGTAAACTAAAATTTATAAATTAAAATGTTAATTTATGAAATTTAAATTATTTGTCAATTATATGATTAGTTGATCTATTGAAAATGAATCAGTAACAACTGTTATTAATTTTTTAACTATATTTTAAGTCCAAAAGCCTACATTTTGCTGGATCCAGGCCCTCAAATATCCATTGTCCATGTATTTGCTGGTTTTCTTAGTCTTCTACACTATGGCAATGAAATAATTGTCTGTGTGTTTTAGCCTGTTGGTCAGACAAAATACTATATTTTGGACTGTTAGAAACTGTGATAGATATTTTTCACAATTTCCTGACATAATAGAGAAATAGTTAAGGAAGAAAATAATAGGCAGATTAACTGATAATGAAAAATGTATTTTTTTTGCTTGCAGTCCCTATAAAACATGTTTTATATAGAAAAGAAGTACAGTAAATGCATAAAGTCCCATGAAATGTAGTTTCACCAAGAGCTTGTCTTGTGATCTTTTTGAAGTTTGTGCTCCCGGATGTAAATAAAAACAAGCAAAAGCTCAAAGGCTCAAGCTCATTTATACTCGCTTCCCTCCCTCCTTTGCTTGAATCTTTGCTGACAGAACTCCATGGTCCTTGGAGACAAATCACCACAAATTTTATCAATGAGGCCTCCCAAATAATGGGGTATTACATGTCTAATCATGCCTCACAAAAGTGGCCACTTGAGCATCCAATACACACCGCCAACAACGCCAACGTCTAGCGCCTCAACTCTTCCCCGTGTGATGACTGTAAATTGCTACCACGTCTGCTCAAGAATCACTATTGAAATGAGCTTGTCTCAGTAATCTGTCTAACCTGGAAGTGGCCTCTCACGGTAATTGTCCAGAGCTTGAGAACGATGGCCAAGAAAAACACAGCGTTTACATGACATCAGTGTTTTCATGGTAATCTTGTTATCTTGTGGCACATTTCAAGAGGTGATTAGGAAATCGGTGCTTTCAAATGGATCTCCCCCAGCACCGCCTCCCTGTCATTGTTATTCACTGTTTTTCAGGGTCATTTCCACTCCACCCGTTACAGCACTAAGTATAGCTGACTGGGTGACAGAGAGGATTTTAGCTTTCAGCTGAGCAAATATGTAAGAGGTTATACAATACACTGTAAAGACTGGAGTTATAACATGTGGAAATAGATGTTCTATCTATCTATCTATCTATCTATCTATCTATCTATCTATCTATCTATCTATCTATCTATCTATCTATCTATCTATCTATATATCTATCTATCTATCTATCTATCTATCTATCTATCTATCTATCTGCATATTTGAAGGAAAAACCATGAACTGGCTGCATAGTGCATAGCAATGAGCCCTGCTGCTGGTGGATATCGTTAGGCGAGAGATGCTGCTTCCGAGGACAGCGTGGCTTGGCCAGACCTGAATGTGCTGGGCTCTTGTCCCCTCCGGATATGGTTGCTCGGGGCTCATCGTCCGTTAGACACAAAGATCCTCTTCTCATCCTTCTCTATCCCATCCATTGTGAAGGGCCCGCATCGAGGCACACTCCTCCTGGGCCTGCCTCAGGACTAAATGCATCTCCTGTCACTGGCTGGTCCCAGTGCCAGTTCAGCTGTTGGAAGCACTCAGGTGCTCAGGTCTCTACAAGGAAATATCAGTGGTAAACGACAGGGTTCAGATCACCTTTCTTGCACAGGTTAAATATGGTAGGATGTTTATTTTTAACCCCCATTAGAAGCTAGAAAATGACTCCATGTAACATTTTTACAAGAAAGACATGGACAGGTATCAACATATCTAAGAGTTTAGTCTTTTGCTGTCAGTACATGTGGTAAGCTTTCTGCTCTGCCAAGGTTTTAAGATATATTTTCAAATTCCTTCATTACCAGGGACTGTGTAGAATCAGCATTATGGTGACAAAATACCCTCATAATTGAAAAAAAGGTTTGATTTGCTCAAACTAATTAAAATTTAAAATCTTTCCTTATGGTTTAGCACATGTTGCATGCCCCCCCATTCATCTCTTCATCATAGTTACACGTCTTCTTGCCTGGGAGCTGTCTGTACAGCAGCAAGCCTGTTTGGCCACTGGGGAGCAGCAGCAGACTGCGGGAGTTCAGCTTCCAGCTGGTCTCTAACTTCAAATGACTGATCTCATGGGTCAGTTACTCCACACTCTCCCATTACAGTTTTATAGTATGCCGTTTGCTCAATGACAACAGCCTTTTCAATCATTATTCAGGGTCATACATACATATCTGCTCTTTAAATGAGTGCTGCACAGCACAAGACATGAATTTAAAAAGTAGGTTAGCTATTAGCAATTCATGTTGCCTTCCTGCAGCTACAACAGTCCTTCAGTGATAAAACTGCTTCATCACTCTTTGCAAACGTGACACAGAAGTTGGATTCATCTGACAGGATTCTTGTGAGCAAATATAAATGAACTGCTGCCATCTGTTGGTCAGGTTGTACAATTACGAACAATATTTTGGGTCATGACTGTCACACTGTGTAAAGTAAAAATGTTTAAAATTATTAATTTAAGAATTTTTATTAAGGTTTCGTTAGATACTTGGTTAATCTCATGGCAACGGTGTCCATTTTGACTTTAAAGTGACCAGTTTCACATATTTAAGCAATAGCTTCCAGTCCTTTTCTGCCAAAATCCCAACTGAGCATTTAAACAGAATCCTAGTATCTACTACCCCCTTTGTTTGGTAACAATTAAGTAAGTAATGGCACAAATTGAACTGAATGGGAAATCTCTTCAAACTCTCACAGATGCTTTATTATTTTCACCATTACAATTGCAAATTTCGAACATACTTTTTATTTCTACAAAAAGCTAATAATATAGCTGAAAGTGAAGTAACAGCCAGCTCAGCAAATCCTAAAGTGGACAGCAGTGTAGCAGGCTCAGTGATGGTTACAGACATCAAGATTATCTTTGTAAATGTTACACTTTTGACCTGAATGCTCATGGTCCTGGTTCGCTGGCAGTCCAGTTGCATAAGCAAGCAAGATTTCCTTTGTCTCCCAAGTCAGAGTCGGCTCGCTGTTTTAGCTTTTGCCCGGACTGGCTTTTTGCCTTGATGCACTGGGGGGCAAGCAGAGGGGGGCAGCAGCTTTTTGCCTGGCTGGGAGGGCACTGGATCTCTCAGGAAAAGTTGAGAGTTTTCACGCTTCGAGGAACTCAGTGTCTCTGATTTGGCACGTGGACCGATGATGACGGGGGCACAGGTCTTAGGGGTGATGGTGGTCATGGTGCGGGTCAGGACTCTACCTCTTCTGGACGCCAGTGCCGGAGGCTTCTGCTTCTTGTCCGGACCTTTGCCCTCCTGTTGTTTTTTGGGATGGGCCTGTTGTAGGTTGTGGGACAGCCAGCTCTGCGTCTTACCTTTCAAGTCTTTTAGAGCCTGGTCAGTGTAGGCCTGCATTTCTTTACGCACCTGGGAAATTTGCTCTTCAAACTCATCCCTCAAGGCATTTTTACTAGCCTCAAGCTTTTTCTCAAAAATTGCACACAACTCCTCCTCCTTCAGATCCATCTCATCTTTCTCACGTGTCGACGTGTCTTGTTTCTTCTCCTCACTGCTGACATTCTTGCCCCCAGGTTCACCATTCAGTGCAATCTCAATTTCTCTGTCTTTGACTCTTTGCACTAGCTCCAGTATGCTGCTCTTTGGGGCCTTCATACCCACTTGTGATCTGATCTGGTTACCTACCTGTTGGAAAATGGCCTGCCTCTTTTGTGTCTTCTTTTCTGCAGCAACACTGTCCTTCGAACATTCACCCTCCAGTCTAAAAGAGGACATCCGCTCTTCTGCTGAATTCTCCTGTTCTCCATTGTCCTTCTCCTGTCCATTCACCTGTATTTGTGGATTTGTTTCCAATGGCAATTCACTCATTTTTATTTCTCGATTTCTTGTCGTGACAGCTGTTCTGCTCCCTTGAACTGAGCTACTACAACTACGTGAGAAGTGCTGGCGTGGGACAGACCTAATTGACTGAGGTGTTTGCCCTTAGAGAGGCTGAATACCAGGGGATTCAGACCTACAGTCTAATGTAACGCAGCATGATGTATGACATAATGTTTCAAAACATCGACGTGAGACAGCATCAATTCAAGTTAAACCAGTTAAAACATCAATTATATCAACATATTCAAGATGAGACTATGAAAAGCTTGGAATAACTGCTTCTGCTCTGGCAAAGCAGCACTGTGGGTGCAACTCTGTCCAGCGGTACTTCAACTACATGTCACACTATGAAATTATCTATAAGATGTGCTTGTGTAAAGCAGCAGATATTACCTAATGCCGCACATTGTGTTCTTCTGTTTGCATGGGTAGTTGCAGCCCATGACAACGGCGAACC
Source organism: Lepomis gibbosus (assembly GCA_029875015.1). NCBI lineage: Eukaryota > Metazoa > Chordata > Actinopteri > Centrarchiformes > Centrarchidae > Lepomis > Lepomis gibbosus. Next base: position 5,010 of record JAPMOB010232985.1, read on the forward strand.
TCCTGGTAACAGCATGAAAAACAAAGGTCCTCAGGGACAGTTGCAGAGACAGAGATGAGGTGTGGGCATGAAATTCTCATTAGTGGTTTGTGAACTGTTACTGGATTTAAGAGCTGCAACATACAATTAACACTATTAACACTATTACTCTAGTAGTTCATCAGTATGTTTTTCATGGAGGACTTGAATAAGGAGACTTTACAATACATCACCAGAATATGTGAGCAGTTACTAGAATATGAGTGAGAAGGAACAAATCAGGACCATTAATGAATGATTAATGAGTAGTTCCCGAATAACTTGCATCGGGGACTCTACAGGAGATAATGATAAGTTACTAGAGAACAGACTGGGAGATACTACACTAATAAACCATTAGTTCATAAATATCTGAATCAGAAAAATTACCACTTTTTTCATGAGTTGTTCCCGCAGAACTTTCCACAAAGCCCCATGGTCAAACAGTTAAGCCCACTTACATGGGTAGCCTATCTACTATATAGTCCTCGATTCTGATTTATGGGACCTACTCATTAATTATTAAAACTATTAAAACTACAAACAATATAGACTTAAGACAACACGTGAACGGAAAAACTAGTAAAGAAGATAAAAATAAAGTCAGTATAAAAATTGTGAAACCGTAACATGAAAAAAAAAGTTAATTATTATTATTATTATTATTACTATTATTATTGTTGTTGTTGCTGTTGTTGTTGTTATGTGTGGATGTGATATACACAAATGCCAAGCACTTGGGTGATAATATTGCAACTGCTCAATTTGGTTTATTTTAAAATCATAAAAGTCACTTATCTGATTAAAAATTGCATTGTCAGGAACATAGCCTGAATGTTTTTCTGATTGCTTCCACGCACCATGGAAAATTAAGTTTAGTGCAGGGATATCTGGTGAATGGTCTGTCTTTGAAGCAATCTGGACTAAGCTGGTGTTATTTTGTGTTTTTGTGTCACAAAATGGTCAGTTTGCGTGCTTTAAGTTTAATAAGCAGGTTCTGTCGTACCTGTTTTGGTCCCTGGGTCCACTGATGATTCTGTTTAGCAACTGAAGCCTTTGGATTTGTTGCAGGATTGTTTTAGGCAAAGAGAGTTTCATCATCTGGTTTTGCAATTGAGTAAGAGAACATGTTTTTCTGCTCGGACTGTGGTTGGTGCCACAGTGGTGCCTTTAAGAGCAGTTTAATTGAATCAGTCTGCTCTTCACACTACCACATTACACAAATATATAATATTTATAGTCTGTATGATGTCGTGGTTTTACCATAGAAACATAAATCATGTTGAAACTGTAGTTATCAACACAGGTGCATGTCACTGTGTGTGTTTGTCAGGGTGTAATAGTACAATTAAGCTGTAGTTGTAAAATGTATTTAATGACCTCAACAATACATCTTCTGTAGAACTACATCAGTTTTCAAGTTACAATTTTAAATATTATCATATGCCATAAAGTATATAGTGTAGTATAATAACTTCATTTAGTATCTTTCAGAGCATTCATGTACTGCACTGCTGTCTTTAATACATCTCTGTGTGCATTAATTAAACTCTGCAACTGCACCTTGCAACCACTACTAATGAATCAAGTTGATTTTAGATCACATTTTTACAAAGGTAGGAGTCCATAACTCGTCAACTGGAATTATGACATTTATTGGAATACTATATGTGCAGGGGATTGATGGGATGGGCGGATTCACGTAACTTCAGTGAGCCAATGAGAGTCCTGCATGAGTGAGCCTCCTCTCGCCACTAAACACTAACATATGGACTTCTTCTAGAAAAATGCAGCTGTAATTCTAAACCTGTTTGGACAAACATGTTTTCTTTGTCCCTTCACAGAGAAGAACAACATTTGGATGCATTCATAACTAAATCTAAGTGCAGATGTGTTATGGTGCAGGCAAGCCATGAAAAAGAACGGATTTGTTCTTAATTTGGCGAATAAAATATCTTCTATTTCTTGAAATGATATTTATTGTACGTGTCATAGTCAATAGCATCAAACAGACAGTGAACTAAGTGATGGTGAGGTCTAATCATACCTGTGGAAGATTGACATGTTTTCCCAAGTAATCATTATATAACACCAAAACTGCACCAAGCATCACTTCTCTCCCTCCTCCTCCTCCTCCTCTTCTTCCTCCTCCTCACCGGTGGGTGTGGAGAAACTTCCTCCTCAGCTTTTAAATTCAGAAGTTCATTGTAGTTTTCATTCTGACAGTCAGGTCAGATCACCGGGAGCAAAATGGTGAGTTATCATTCACTGTTGAATGACTTCAGATGGCTTCTTTCTATTATTACCTGTGACAGAGATACTTTTTTGCTATTCTTTGCTTTGTAATGCAATGACTTGATGATGCACTTTTTTGATTACAGACAACATACACAGACAAAGGCGAAAAGGTGGGTAACCTAATCGCATGTGTACTACTAAGTGGAGGTTATTAAGTAATGATACTGTTATTACGCAGGTAGACACTAAAACCAGACTTTTAATGCAACTAAACCAGCATTTGTATTAATTTAGCTACATATTGTCTTTACACACTTGAATATGTTTTAACTAATTATGACAATTACCAAAAAGCTTAAAAATTAATGTTTCAGCAGTGATTCATTTATTTACATGATGATTTTCCTCTTGTCTTAGCATGAGCAGGGCAAGTTTCTCTGCTTTGATCACTTAACATTTTGGGTTGGAAATGCAAAACAGGTAAGTTAACTCATAACTGGGGGGTGCAAACGTTTTTCAAAGGGGTGAACAATATACTCAGCAAGGCTATTGGTTCTCTTTAGGGGTGGAGGGGGACACAGCATGTAAAACCACAGCAGACCACATACTACATTTCACACAGCACGAACTGAGATAAACCTCACTAATCACCAGGAGATTGCACTATCAGAAAGTTTAAGGCTAAACCTGTTGTAATCATGTCCAATTTCAGGTCAGTGTCACATGAAACAAAATACTTCTCCATAATTTTCTGTTAAAACCATTGTCCTCAACAGGCTGCATCATATTACTGTAACAAGCTGGGATTTGAGCCTTTGGCTTACCAGGGTTTGGAGACAGGCAGTCGGGAAGTGGTGTCTCATGTAGTCAAACAAGACAAGGTAAGAAGACAGTGATCAACAGTGCAAGTAAAAAAATGACACACTGTTCTGAGCAGGTTTGACTTAATAGAAATAGTTAATAGTTTAAGTTTTCTTGGGTAATGTGGATTGTTAACTCTAGCTTTCAATAAATTACTGGTAGTTTTCTGCATGGTTGTTAACGGTGGTAGGAGTTGTTCTCATCATGTTAATGTTTTCATTTTGTGTTTGACAGATCATTTATGTGTTCGCATCTGCCCTCAATCCTGGAAACGAAGGTACAGCATTTATTCAGGAGCTGCTTTCTCAATATGGTCATTGTTGCTTTACTTATTTGTGTTTTTGAAAACATTTAATTAATTTAATTAAGTTCTATGTGGACTTTGGTTTAGTACAGTTTAACTGACATGCACAAGGATTTTTATAAAAAAAAATGTATTATACTATTCAGGAATACAAAATGCATTAGTTTGAGACAGACACAAGAGGATTTCTCACGATGCAGATATTTTAATTCTTGCACATACTTTGGGAAACACTGAATTTTTATTAAATGACTTAACTCTCTTCAGGTGTTCAAATAAAACTTATATGCACATACCTCAAATACATTTGGAAACTTTAAATGACCTGATGGCAGAACAACTCAATAACTAAACACTTGTAATCAATAAAATCAACTGAAAAAGAAAGACTTACTCCAAAAAACTCCAAACAATCCATTTTAGTGTGTACAAGACTAGAGTACATCAAGAAGATATTACTTTTAATCAGTTATTCCTATATATTTAACAAAAGTACAAAAGTATAATGTGCAAACATATATTTAAATCATCATTTTAGACACTTAGAAAACTGAGGATATTGCTAAATATAATATTAACAGAATGGTTGACTCTGTGTGCCTAAAGAAAATGTTCTCATCTTTCCTCAGAGCTGGGAAGTCATTTAGTCAAGCATGGGGATGGAGTGAAGGATATTGCATTTACAGTGCAGGACTGTGACTTCCTTGTGCAGGTACTACCACAGGTTTTAATTTAGAGGTGCATTCCCAGCACACAACACAAAGTCACTTTTGAGGTTATATTTAACTGCTGGTACTGTATTAATACTATACTAATACTAATAATGCACTTACCATGTATCATCCTCCACAGAAAGCCAGAGAGCGAGGTGCAGTGATTGTAAAGGAGCCCTACACCCTGGAGGACAAGTATGGTAAAGTCAGGCTGGCTGTGCTTCAAACGGTAAGATGAGCCACTGTACTATTAATTTACACTGAACATTTAAGTCACTATTTAGATTTAGCACATTAAAGAAGTTGAAAATGTCCTAAAAACCCAAATGCCAGAATTGTAGACTTGCTTTTGTTTGCTGCAGTATGGTGACACCACACACACGTTTGTGGAGAGGACAGGATACACTGGGCTGTTTCTGCCGGGCTTCCATCCTCCTCTGTTCAAGGACCCTTTATTAACTAAACTGTGAGAGTTCATAGGTTTTTATAACATTTATAAAACAAGAGAAGAAGTCCGAATGACAGCTAATGTACTGCTTTCATTTCCATTTGCAGACCAAGTGGAAAACTGAACTTCATTGATCACATTGTGGGAAACCAGCCAGATGATGAGATGGTTCCAGTGGTGGAATGGTACGCTGTTTTTTATTTTGTAGAGAAACATGTGATAACATATCTGCTCCTCAGGTCCATTATTAGGATGTGATCCACAAGGAGTCAAAATGTGTCTGATTCTTACATAACTCTTAGTTTTTGGCACGAGTCAGGGATCAGCATGACTTTGCGTTTTCTTAAATGGCTCCCTACATCTGGTTCTTGTTTTTCACCCCCTAGTATTGGCATGAAAAGGCAGTTCCCTAAATGAGTGAGCTCATTGGTTGATCCTGGAAAGAGGGGTGTAACACAGACTGAAGGTTTTTAGATGTTAAGAACCTCATGAAGCTGGCTCGTAAATCAAAAAGTCACTAATTCTTGTTTTGCAGGCTGCAATTTTATGGTAGAACCAATTCCAGACAATAGTGAAAAGCACAAACACCAAGCATTCAAAGTATTTAAAATAGAGTTGTGAGAGACCCCTCTGGAGCGTTCGACCCACCATATGATGTTTGTACTTACGCTGGTGTGGCTCTCTGGTTCATGATCATGAACAGGTATCGAAGAAACCTTCTCTTTCACCGCTTCTGGTCAGTGGATGACAAGCAGCTGCAGACGGAGTTTAGTGCCCTGCGCTCCATTGTTGTGGCAAACTACGAGGAGACTGTGAAGATGCCCATCAACGAGCCTGCCATGGGGAAGAGGAAGTCTCAGATCCAGGCACGTTCTTTACACTCCACACATATATGTAGACTAGAAATAAATTAACCTGTAAAATAAATGGTAAAAGAACTTGTATCCTTTCCCTACATTTCCACTTACAGGAGTATGTGGAGTACTATGGAGGTCCAGGTGTGCAGCATATAGCCATGAACAGCTCAGATATCATCACTGCAGTAAGTCAACAAAACAGATTGTATGTATGTGGATATGTCCCAAAAGCAGCAACAATAATGCTCAGATGAATCTTTTATTTGCAGATTCGTAACCTGAAGGAGCGTGGGATGGAGTTTATGTCTGTGCCAGACACCTACTACGACAAGCTGAAGGAGAACTTGAAACACTCAAAAGTCAAGGTCTCAGAGGACCTGGATGTCCTGCAGGTCAGAACCAAGATCGTGTTTTGGCAAATTTGAAGTAATTAAGCTCACGTTTTTAAAGGTTTTGTCAAAGTCAAGTTTTTTACTTTTAGCCTGAGAGCATAATTCACAAGGACTTCTATAATGTGTAGGCTTACAAAATGACAACAGTCAACTATTCAGCATCACAGCAAACTAATGAAGAAAGATTATTATAATAGAAAGATGTTATCTTGTGATCTTACTCATATCCAGGAGCTGAAGATCTTGGTGGACTACGACGACAATGGCTATTTACTTCAGATCTTCACCAAGCCAGTCCAGGATCGCCCCACTGTGTTCTTGGAAGTCATTCAGAGGCATAACCACCAGGTGAGGGCGCCACTTGACAGGCAAAAACTTACACGAGAGGAATTACTGTACATCATATTATTCTGTCTCAATTTGCTAGGAATAGTAGGATAGATGAAGTTTGCTGCCGATTACAGTAACTTAAACACATGCTTTATCCACAGGGCTTTGGTGCAGGAAACTTCAAGTCCCTTTTTGAAGCCATTGAAGCAGACCAGCATGCTAGAGGAAATCTGACCATCCTGACACCAAATGGAGATTCAAAGAACATGTGATCGCCAGCATTATAACTGCTTTACAGTCATAGAAAGTCTTAATAAATATCAGCTGCTCCTAACATCTGGACCTCATCAGCAGCTCCTAACAACTGCTCTTAATCAGTGTAACTGTATCAATAAAAACATTTTCTACTGCGTCTTTATACATTTTTTTTTTATTTTTAAGAGTCTTAATGAAGTTTTGTGTTTGTAGAGCTTTGTTTTTATTATATAACCTATAATAAAAACAAAGGTCTACAAACTGTTGCAGGTCTTTTTTTTACTTTTTAAGAGTATGTTTCTAATAACGTCCTACATCAATATTCTGATATTGTGAGATACAAAATAATAACACACACAGCGTGTTTATTAATGCTGTTATTCTTTTTTGTGACTTGCATGTTTTATTACAAAGTAACATTTATTTCATTATAATTACCCCTGATGTTCATGAACGATAATCTCATGAGTTGGTATCAGTCATCAAGAAGAGTACATCCCAACTTTAACATCCATAATGCAACGCATTCTTTTAATAAAAATGTTAACAAGAAAACCAATGGTTTTGTTACAAGCTTGACTCAAGCAAAACACCATTTAAGCTCTCATAAATGAAAACATTTAACTATACACTTTTGTTATCATTCGGACAATTAGGTCAACAGACATTTCATTGCAACAGGGTGCCCATTTTTCCCTCCATGTGGTAAAGAGACAACAATGGCAATGTGTGAAACAGCAGTTATTTGCCATGTTTTCACAAACTATAAAATACAACTAAAGATAGTGTTTTTGTAATGTTTAATTATTGCCTGCAGGTGGTACATTATCATTTCATGCCAGACCTTGATTGAAAAAAGTTGCAAGTGCTTGGTCCCAATCCTGTCTTAAGTGCTTTTTAGGACAGTTTATAAAAATCATTCTTTACTGAGCAGCAGTCTTTTGTGAGCTCCTGCATAGCCTCCAGACAGTTACATACTATGATTTCAATAGTATTAAGTGGCTTTTTTGACACATCTTCAGGGTAGGTGTTTAAATTGATTAGTACCTCAGGCAACTTTGGTTCTTGATATAATAAAGGACACTTCATTAGCGATTAGTTCAAGGAGCCCCGGCAGCTATCTGCTCCACACAAACAAGGAATCTTTGTTTCCTCGATGGGAAACTTGTAGTCGTATGTGATTTCTTCGTCGATGCTTATCGGCTGCCGGGAGTATATCACTATCTTCTTCTGAGACTCCACAGTGATGATCTTTGCGTAGCAGTTAGGCTGCAGGACAAAAGAAGTTATTTTGCGTTAAGGATCCTACTAAACAAATCATTCAGAATCACGTCACTCTCCGACCACAGCACCGCCAGCTCTTACTCACATTGCAGCTGTGGTTGATAAACCTGGCCAAGTTTCCACATTTTGTAGCATCGATGATGGTGTCCTGATCAACACGGAACAAATAGCTGCTTCCAATGCCCTCCTCCTCGTATCTCTGCTCCCTCATGTCAGCGATGACCTAAGGAGAAAAAAAACAATACACGCCTTTGTGTGAGAGAGTGCTGTTTATCAATATTACTTCACTCTCGCTCCTGGAAAGCACCCGGAACAACCAGAGGGTCCCTGCGGGTGACTGGCCAATTCAGCAGAAACAACAAGGGGAAAATCAGCTAACTTGACAGTGGGTGCGTTTTGAATGTATCTTGTCATTTGTCATTAGTTTGTTTCAGTCTTACCTGTCTGATGATTTGGCCCACATATTCAATCACCATCTCATCTGCTGCTATAGGCTCCATTGCAAACAGGCCCCACTCATGGATGTGACTCCGGCTGAAACGAATCCTCTTCTTTCGGAACTGAAGATATGAAGAGTTTCATGAAAAAATTAGACATTTGCACTTATAACGTATTTTTTTCACGCATAACCTGGTGCATTCAACTTTCCGATAATTCCTACACTACATGAGGCTGCACCGCGTACGTTACATCGACACAGAGGAACAACTCAATTGTGTCATTAAGAGAAATACCATTTAGTCATTGTCGTATTCAGGATAAATTCATAAGCAACTAAAGAAAAGCTTTCTAAAAGCTTTATGCTACACATGCTTTAAGAAGAACGGGCCGAATGGTGGATGAATGGGTCAGACTCAGGACTTTTACTTGGGACATTGGGGTATGGTCTTCGATCTTTTCCTAAGCCTAACCAAAAGCTTTCTAATGTGTGATTAACGTTGTGAAACTATCACATTTTAGTTAGGTTTAGGCACCAAAACTACTTGGTTAGGCTTTGCTTAAATACACCTGTTAGATCCTTAGTGCCATCCATCCATCGTCAACCGCTTATCCTGCGTGCAGGGTCGCGGGATCCTTATTGCATGTTTACTTAAATTTTGGTATAGCAGCCACCCCCCACCCCGGATGAAAATGCACTAGCCGCTGCTGTTCCTTACTTACCTTCAGCTGGTTGAACTTGACCAGGTCACTATCACAGCTGAAAGAGGACAGCAGGCGACGCTGTTCAGACCTGAAGTCAGATCCGGCACGCAGTGAAATCGGCTGCTGGGCTGGGATGCTCATTCCCTGCTGAAATATATGCTGACATTAAACACAAGAACGGAATAAACTGGGCACTGAGAGCATCGTAATTTCTCCTCTCTGATACCTGAGCACTTGTAGATGGAAGCTCAGTGGTCAAGTTTGTGTTGTTGAGGTATTTAATTTTATCTTTCCTGCTGATTTTGTAGAAACCTTCACTGCGAGCAGAGCCGGTCCTGTGGCGTGGCTGCCAGCATTTGTGTTCCTCTCTCTCTGTGAGGACTTTAGTTAGTGAGCAGCAGTTGAGGATGTAAAAGCACAGAGGATGATATGCAGTACTGTGTATCAAATGAATAAGGTTACTGATCTGAATTCATCATTTATGTGTCAACGGATGTTTGAAAATAAAGCTTTCGAGAAACCCACAACAGTGCCATGCACATGATACTTAACTACATTATTTACGCCTTTTTTTAAATCAGGATTAAGTGCAATTTGTAAATTTTGGAGTTAATTTCAGTCATTTATGCATGGTACAGCACAACCTATGAGATAATCTCACCTATTGGTACATTATCAGGTACTCTTACTGTAAACTCACTTTGATTTAATTTAATTTGAACATGAAACACCAGTAAAAAGGATATGAGGGTGAGGAATCCACAGGGTGTCACTGAGCCAACCAAAGCTATTATCCTGCTCTTGCAGCCTTTCAAATGTGCACTGCAGCAGCCTTGCATCTTCTTCATCCAGGCCCGCCTTCCAAACACTGTGAAGTATCCTCTGCTCCTCACAGAGCGAACGCCACCTGTGAGGACGACTGTGAGAAGAGTGAGATCCTGGGATTCTTTTAAGTGATCTCTGCCGACGATGGATTCTCCACCTCCTCTTTAGCCTCCTCAGCTGTTTTCTCCTTAATAAGGATTTCTCTGTCTCTCTCCTATTCTCCTCGTCCAGAAGCCCAGGCATATTCTCCAGTCCCTGTAAGGGCTTCATTCTCGCACCTGAACTGATCCACATGCCCCTCCCATCAGCAGAATCTGATGAGGACTCAGAGAGGCTGCATGGAGAAGACACTGAGATGGGAGAACCTCTGAGAGAATCACATAACAGGGGCTGTAAGGAGGACACCTTTTGCGTTTTCCTCCTGTGGACTATGGCTCTTCGGGGAAGAATGATATCTCTTCCAGGAGTCCTTGGGGCTGTGATGTATGGATTTCTAGACAGGCACGGTACAGGAGGTGGGCTGCTAAGAGTTGGACACACCACTATGCTATCTTCTGACATGGTTGTCTCTCTGCCTGGTGTTGCTGGAGCTCTCCCAGAGCTGTACTGTGTCCAACCACTTCTATCCTCTCTACCAGGAGTTTTGGGCATATCCTGGTATGATGGGCGTAAACCCAGGGGACCAGAAGGAGCTAGAAAGAGATCAGTCCTTGTTGGAGAGAGGGAGAGGACTTCATCGACGGAGTCCTCGCTTTCCAGTTCAGCCACAATGCCCTTGCCTGGTGTTTGTGGTCGTTCCACCTCCTCCACAGCTGGGGATGTTGGTTTGCTTCTTATCAGAAGGTCAGGTTCACTGTCCATCAAGCAGCCAGTGGGAGTGAGAGGCCTCAGATTTTCTATGTTCTCGAGTGAGTCCACCCTCCATTCAGGGCTCTCCATCTCTATGTCAAGGTCTGGTTCCACTGCTGCACAGATAAATCACAAGAAAATATTAGAAAATCACATTTTCCCATCCTATCAATACTGTCGTTCCATTGTTCACACAATTTCTCTTTATTTATCCTAGCGGTACAGCTCAAGGGATGGTAATGTCAGACAGTTGGTCCAACACTTAGGTCCAGACTGAAATATTGCATCAACTTATAATTAGAGATTTCCATGAAATTTTGTAGATTAATTCATTATCCTCAAGAGAATGAATTCAGATTAAAATATCTTGGATTGCCATGAAATTTTCTATAGATATTTAAGGTCCATGTAACGTTGATCCTCTGACTTTTTATCTAACGCCATCATTAAGTGAAAATTTCTATCTATCCGATACTGAACGTGACATACACTATACCTGCATTATATCTACCTTATACCTATGTCAAACAACATCTGTAAATGCTTTTACAGATGTTTTAAATGCAAGAAAATTGGGAAATCTTTTGAATGCTAATTCAGCATACAATTTCCTAATGTTGTAAACTATTTCCATCAAACTATTTCCATCTACTGCTATACAGCATGCTGGACATATAACCTGGAAGTCCGATAGGTGACAGGGGTAGTAGATGGTCCTGGGGTTCAATGGTTTGCAGCTCCATCGTGGCGTCCAAGCCACAGGTGTCTTGTTGACAGCACGAGTACTGGTTCTCCTCGGTTTCCTCCCTATGAAATGGATCTGACCAGTCCTGAAGGCCCAGATCCAGCTGAGCACCAGGGGTTAGCGGGGCGGACGGGGTGACCGGTGGCTCAAGCTCCATCGACTCTTCATCTGACGATATGACTATACACTCTTCAATCCTGTCGTCCTCGCCGTCTTCCTCCATGTCTTCATCTTCAGGACTGAGGTCAGAGTAGGACGAGTCCTCAAAGCTCCCTGAGGAGAACGAGTCAGAGGTGTCCAAGTCTGATGATGACTCGCTTTCCTCTGAGGAGCTGCTCTCTGAAAAAGTCTCTATAATTGAAAGAAGAAACAAACTCATAGGTATGTGATTATTCATTAGTGTTCAACTAACTAACTGTGTTGCGACTGTATGATCTTTTAACATACCGCTGTCTAAGCACTGCACTACGGCACCAGTTTGGAACATGACAGCATCTTCATCCTCTGTTTGATTTTGTGCCTCAGGATGATGATTGTCGTCACCATCATCATGGTCTTCTATGTCACACTAATAAAGAGTGACAATAAAGTTATATTATGCAGGCTTAAGAATTTCATGCTTTCAGCATATAGAAAGTTTATCATATTTTGTGTAGATTCTGGAAAAGTTGCATGAGAAAAAACAACCATTTTCAAATTGTTGTAACCCACTACAGACGAATATGAGCTTTTATGGCAATACATGTATGCATGATTTATTCCAAGACATGATTAAATAATTTTGAAGTCAAAGTTTTCACAAAGTAGCGGCACCACACTGCAATTTAAAACTACAGGCCAATTTAACTTTTCTTGCAAAATTTACCAGGATTTTTTGAGGATCATTATCAACTGGCACAGTGGTCTCCACTTTGTCTGATATAGTTCCTTCATCTTGAAGGATGTTATCTTTTTTGTTCCCTTCTTCATCATCTTCATCATCATCACTGTCAAGCACATGTGGTCTTGCATGTCTGCGTTTGGCTCTGTCAGATGCAGGTTTAAATATGTCATCCCCCCGTTTCACATCTAAAACCACATGGAAAGAGAGCAACACAGTTGATCAAGCTACGGACTAGTATAGACAGTTGAGTTAAAATTTAGCAAATGAGGGTTAACTGCATTAAACGCACTGACCAGAAGTTTCATGAGTTGAACACAACACATGTTCTATGTCTTCTGATGTAGCAGCATCATTGATTTTTTTCCTTTTTACCTGCATAACAATTAGTTATTTTAAATTACATTAAGTTATCACTCACAGGTCAAATGCCGGTGTGTTTCATATTAGAGTAAGCAGAATGGTTTACCCTGAAGGAAGGCAGTGGAGGTTTTTTGCCATGACCACTGATGTGACTGAGGGGATTCATTACTTTGGTCCTCTCTTCCACACTTGCTGCTCCATCTTTCAAAGGAGGTTCTTGCATCTAATGAATAAATCAACAACAATAATGAACATACTGGCTAGAAAATTTTCTAGGACAGAGAAAACATGTTGTAAAACAACTTACTCTTGTTTTCTTCTCTTGACAGTTCCACCAGTCCTCAAATGCCTTGAAAGCGATCCCTTCAATCATTCTACGTGTAATGTCCTTCTTAATGATTGATCTCAGTTCATCCATGATGACTTCTAAAACTTTTTCTACTGTGAGCTTATGAGGGTTTTCACGCACAAGTGGGTAGCCTGGTGGAGGCACAAAGGGGTTAAACCTTGGAAAAGGTGGAGCGGGCCAGGGTGGTCGAGGGAATGGTAAAGGTGCACTGCCATGCCCTGGAGGATTCCCCTTATCCAATGGGCCAGCACGATACAAGGGTAAGGGGTACGTGTGCATAGGAGGTGGAACAGAAGGCGGCACCATCAAAGGTGGAGGGGGTCCAAGAAAAGTTGGTGGGGGAGGAATAGAAGGAGGAGGTGGGATNGGGGAGGAGGAATGGGGATGTGGGTGTGATGGCCCCGAGGTGGGATCCAGCCTGGAGGTGGGATTGGGATGGTGCCATTTGGCAGGCGAGGTGGAACAGGTGGGAGAGATGGAGGGAAGGGAGGAATGGGGAAAGGGAAAGGGGTGACTGATAGAGGGGCACTTTTAGACCTAATGGCAGGAGGAGTAAGGAGCCGAGTGGTGCTATTGAGAGAGGAAAAGGACGGAGGCTGGGGAAGAGAGGAGATGTCTTTTGTTGAGTCGTCCTTGTCCTCATTTGCTGCTTTATGCTCCTGAGTAAGACAAAAAAAAATCTAAAAGACTGATTCACAACAACATAAATACGGTTACATAGATAACAATATAATAACTAATACTGTTATTGTCTTCCTGATGTATGTAGAAATGGAGGATTTACCTTGGGACACAATAACTGGAACCTTTCTGAATCTTTCTCATTGTTTACATGAGCCCTCCTTTGAAAATGTGTGAAATCAGATGGAGTGGGAGACTGGCAGTTTCTTGTTAGAAACGAAACAGCTTGAATAGTTTCATCCTCTTCACTTTCAACAAGCGACTGACTTTGACCGACATCCACCCCATCATTGTTGGAGGCCCGGTGGCTGGTTGTGAAGGATCCACAACTCTTCTCTTCTAAGAGAAAGGAGGCATTAGCTGAGCAAGGTGAAGTTGGGCTGTCCTGAGAATGTACATCAGCCTCCAAAGTGTTTCTATCAAAGAATGAGGGGTCAGTACTAGGTAGGCTGTTTATCAGCAAACTTTCAATGCGGGAATCCAAACTCTCCACCTCTGGCCGGGGGCTGCTGGAGGAACAGTTAATACCAGGTGAAGATACGTTTGTTATGCATGCATGGCCATCAGGTGGGGAGGATGCTGCTGCCTGCTGGTCATCTGCGAAATTACCGCTCAAGATATTCAAAGAGTTGCAGTTTAGATGTAAAGCCTTGGAGGTATCTGGAACATTGTCTCTGGACTCCTGACTAGGAGAGGCAAAGTTAAAGGAAGGCTCTGTGTTACTGTGAAGAGAGGATTGTGCATTGAGACCCCACAGTGAAAGCTGCTGACTGCTAGTTTGTATTTGGGTAGAGAGGAGGTGTGGTGGCTGTGGTTGGCAATGCTTCAAAATTAGGTTGACGTCTGAGGCATCGCCAGATCCCCTGTGATACCTCGCTGGTTTACGATGGAAGAGTTCTCGTCTTAAAGCTTTGTGAACACAATGGGTGGAGGGCTCCCCCTGGAGGACCGGAGTTGCCTGAAGACTGGAGTAGCAAGAGTCCTGGGAGAGAGGAGTCGCAGACAAGCAGGGAGTGCGGGGGGTTCCCTGAGATCGCGGTGTGAGCCCAAAGCTGCTCGGTGTATCCTGCCAAATACTGGAGTAGGCTGTGTCCAGAGAGAGGGGTGTGGCGATGCTGATGGGGCTGGAGACACTCCCCTGTCGCTGTGTCGCTGAGCTGCCCTGTAAGAGATGGATAATTCAGAGAAAACAAGATAACAACTGAGAAATATTATCCTTAAAAAGCCTAAATTTAACATCTGGTTAATATATATTATGATTATTTTGTGCCCACAGCATTATAAGGAGCTTTAAAACATTTACCAGCAAATTGTCGATTAAGCTTTGAAGAGCTCGTTCACTGCTGCCCACTGACCAAGGAGTATAAAGGCCACGTAAGAGGAACTCGAGATGTCGTGCCCTGTTTTCACCTGAGGAAGGTCGCACGTTTCAATTATTTCAATATCACAAGCGTAACATTTATACTTTCAATACATAATAATGTGTAGCATTCCTAAATTCAGCGTTACCTTTAGGATCAATTTCCACGTGAATAACATTCCCCATCACTGAAGTCTGATGGAGGTGCTGAACAGCGTCTTTTGCGGCTCTCACTGTGTCGAAGACGACCTTTGCAATCCCTAAATGCTTCTTGTTCTTAGGATTGTAAAATATTTCGACTTCTTCAATGTTCCCATATTTATTGCACATATTAGTCAAGAACTCTTCTCTTACATTGTCATTCAACCTGGAAAACGTCACTTCTTTGGGAGGAACAGGACCAATATACCACTCATCAACCTGAAAAGACATAGGTAAACAATGATTATTAGTATTATTAGCATGGATATTGTTGATATGATGGTAATTATAAAGATCAGTAATGAAATGTTACTAATTACATTTACTCAAGTACTGTTTTAAGTACAAATTCAAAGTAACTGCACTTAACTTTAGTATTTTTATTATATATTTTAGAGTGAAATATTGTACTTTTTACACCACTGCATTTATTTGACAACTGTAGTTACTAGTTACTTTACCAGTTAAGATTTTGCATACACAACATACAAAGTGCTTATAAAATATGATGCACTGTTACAGATTAAACTACATAACAAAAGAAAATTAGAGCTGAATGATTTGCTGATTAGTGGTGGCGATTGCAATGGTGATGGTGATGGAGGTGGCAATGGCAATGGCAATGGCGTTGGCGCAGTGGATAAGACCCATGCCTTTGGTGTGTGAGACCAGGGTTCGATTTCTACTGCGCCACATCACTAATTGGCCTCAGGAGGCCTATATAGCAATTGCATGTTGCTTCAGTTAAATAAATGTAATGATTAGTTGATTGACAGAAAATTAAGATAATTTTCAAAACTGATCAATCGTTTTTCATGAAAAAAGTCCTTTCATGGTTCCAGCTTCTGGAAAATGTTTTGGTCTTAATGTACAGTTAACGGAACATTTTTTAGGTCTGACCATTATTCCAAAAAAAAAGCAATTTGAAGGTGTCACTTTTGTTCAGTGTAACTGTGATGACCATTTCTCACAGTTTTGCTTAATCATCAGCTGATTAATCCATCATCCAATCATTTGATGCGGCCCTATATCAAATTGTTGAAAATTAGCTTCTTACACAATAATGCATGAGTAATAAAGATCTAAGTCACACTGGCCATTTCTCCGCATTGAATAATTTTAATTTAAGTATATTTCCTGGTTATAATATAGGCCTGCTTTTGCTAAACTTGCATGCAGTACTTTTTTGTAGAGGGGCATGTTAGTACTACTTTTACTTCAGCAAAGGATCCTTCACCACTGATAAAGATTACCTTAAATTTCGGAACCGAAAGGTCAGTCTTGTCGCATTTGCTCCACAGGCGGCAGATGCGGGGATCTCTGACTGTATCCACAGGAAACAGACCTAAGTCCTCAACCTGTTCAGGTATTAAACAGCATCATCATAATGGAAAAAATGTGTTTACAACATTTTGCTAGTTTGGTAGGCCTACTACGTTTTAGTAGGAAACGATGTTGAATACTGACAGGCAATCTATTTAAGATAGACACAATAAAGATATATTTAAAAATGCTCACGGGTATGTTAAAGTATTGTCCATCATAACGGTACACTTTATACAGTCCTTTTGTCAATGCAGGGTCAATAATCAACTTGCAACTTCTCCAGTGCTGAGGCGGAGTCTCTCTCTCAGTAGTTTGTTTTTCGCTTTCCATTACATTCGTCAAAATCTGGAAATATAACAAAATAAACACCGTATGCATTTATACCACGATAAACAGAGCTGCTAGCTTACATTAGTCCTCCACGGGAGGTTAACACGCCCCGACAGGTGATGAGGAGCATCACCTGTATCCTTCTCTAAAAGATAGCCAGCCTAACATGTTGTGAAATGAAACATATTGCCTAATATTCACAGATCAAGTCTAACAAAACGGCTTTATCAAGCTCACCTGTACCAAAGTTTTATCCTTTGATGGAGCAACATTGTGGATAAGCAGCTGTTGTTTTCGGTGCTTTCACAGTTCGTCGCGCAGGCTGGAGAATGGATTCATCCGCCAGCAGACGGATTATAGACCCTTAGGTGAGGCGGAAGAACACCAAAAGCAGGAAGTTGGTATACAGGTGACAGGTGTGAAATTTCAATAAACCTTCAGGAGTTTTTATCCATACAAACATACAAACATTTGTTTTTGTTATGTAGAAAATCATGTTCATGTAGAAGAATTATCACATTAATTATCACATTATCTATCATCAAGTTATACAGGCTCTGGTACACTATATCAAATAGCTACATTTGCCCATGTTTACTGTTATACACGTTCCTTTACAAATAATAATAATAAATAGTCCTTCAAAAATCACATCTCTTATCATTTTGAATGAAAATAAAAAATAAATTAAAATGACATAGTAAATACATTTTATTTAGAATGTATACGAGCATATTCATGATGAATATATCAAGCATATTATGAAACACATTTAATATCAACAATATGAGATGCATATAGACCTATACACATGCATAAATATGTAATATAAATAAATAATTAGAAGATAACAGAATACAATGGATGAATACAGTAGGGCATAGTAAAGGAACATGATATTTTATATTATTGCACATTAGGATAGCGTAGAGGTTATGTATAAAAATAATAGCTATAGATAATAAATACGTAATAATTTGATATTCAGTAGAATATTGTAGCAAATAAATTGTAATATATTTGAGGCTGTATAAATACTTGAGATATTCAGACAGGAGGTGGAGCAGTAGGCCTACATTAACAGAAGGATGGACTGTTTGTAGATGTGAGCGTCACAGAAAGATTCCAAAATCCTTTCATCTGTTCACACCACCACCTCCATGATGGCGACTAATTTCACTACTTCGGCAATCACTTTCTATTTATCTCTGGATTATCATTACAGAAGCCTATACACAGTACCAGGACCTGCAGTCACTGGGGATGGCACATTAGTGTGATTAGAAAGACGTAACGTAATTAAAGTATAACGACATTTCCTTCTGATACCAAGTAATACTGTAATAAAAGTGGTAGGCTAATTTAACTAATTTAATCACTCTACAATCACATCACACTGCAACTCATTTGAAATGTCACACAAATATAAACCATGAAATGAAGTTCAAAAGCAGGAGCCCACGGTTGGTGGCACTTAGACTATATATATA